>JAFBJY010000322.1:0-48147 GCA_016801885.1 Toxotes chatareus
TGTGGATTTTTCAGGCCAGGCGATAGACCCAGTCAAGGGCCAGTTGAAGCTGGGTCCAGGTCCGGCCGAGTCCCCACACCTTAATCTTATCTCTCTTAAGTTTTTGTCTTCTCGAAAAATTCTAAGTGTTCAAATCTTCTTCAGAGAAAAATGCACAGAGTCAATCAGGTGCCGGAGATCAGAGAGGTTGAGTCCAGAAAGCTTTATTCTACAAACACATAGTCTACAAGCATGAGAAGTCCTGCAGGAGCATCTGAAAATCTCAAAAGATACATCATATTATATACCTGGGGTTGTACCCATCCCAAGGACACTACTGGGCGTGAATTGGCATGTCTTTTTTCATTTTCCCTTTGTCTGGTTGGTGCACTTTTAGCCAGCGTCAACTTCTACGTCAAATTTGTCTTGTTTCCTAGAATTTGGCTGGCTTCGTCTCTCTTGGAATCATTGCTTATCTCGTGTATCATTGCTTGTCCATTTTAAATACGCTTCACACGCATTATATTTTCAATAGGACCTGAATTTCTGTCATTTGCTTTCTTAAAAACTTTTGAGACTACCTCAAAATTAGCAACAGGTATGACAGGAGTGAGTATGACATGAGTACAGCACATTCACAGGAGCATACACAGATGAGTAAAAAATTGGGGAGTCACAAGGGGAGCAACAGGAGCATGGTCATCTGTATATGGGGAACAATGGGGAATAATGTACGGGACAGAGGGACTTATACCTTTGAGGTTTAGTGTGGTGCCAAGGACACCCACAGTTGCAAATGGGCTGTGCTCTGACAGAGAGCTTCCTGAGAGACAGAGTAAGGGAGCGTGCGTGTGTGAGTGTGTGTATGTGGGAGAGCAGCATGGGGAACGATACAGGAGTGTGCATGTGGCAGAGTAGAGGTGTGTGTGTAGGAGATAGTGGAGCTGTGTGTGTGTGAGGGAGTTGGGAGGGGGTGAGTGAGATACAGAAGCAAACAGAGAATCAGGTCTAGGATAAGCAGAGCATAAAACAGAACACAATGGGATTTGCACACTTAGAAAAAATATACAAACATATTGCACAAAATCTGACACTACAATCATCAAAGTATTTTTTTTCTAACAGTGACAGTATCTGAAGAGCACTCAAATGAAAAAACAATACAGATCTGCAAAAGACTGATTGTGAGTTGCATGCACGAGGTCACACTTTGTTCCTCTTTGACTCTGTTGCCCACTGAAAAGAGGGTCATAAATCAGAGGAAGCCCAGCATTTCTGACTCGTTAATGTTCATTGCTGGTGTCTGGCAAACATCAGTGTGTGTGCATGCGACATGCAGTCATTTTAAGCACATGTCTCCTTTTTACCTGTGAATTGTCATGAGGCAGCTCTGCTGCTCTCTGGGGTTTGTTTGTTGGTGGTCTCTTTTCTGTTTTTCTCTTTTGTCCGCCGCTTTGGTTAAAAAGTGGCCTTGGTTTGGCTTTCCTGGCTGGGGTCCTCCTGCTCCCTCCTCCGGTCAGAACGCATTCCAATCACCTGTGCTCATCCCCTGGTGGCAATCACCTCCCCTCGGAGTATAAGAGACTCAGCTCAGTCGGTCCTCGCCAGATCGCATTCTCATCTTCCCGTGACTAGATCTATGAGCCCTCGTGGATTTTTCCTGCTCACAGATAATCGCTGAATCTTTCCTTTCTGTGCATGTTTTTGTCGACTTACCTTTTTGGCCTTCCTAACCACTCATCTCTCCCTCCCTCCAGACTCCGCCGGGACCCCTCCTCCCTGTATAAGCCTTCCTCTGCCTTGTAGCCGACACTGCTTTTCCGGGATATCCCACTACTCTTAGTTCTACTTATTAGTTATTTTTTTCTCTGTGAATAAACTGTTGATTTCTCCTCTGCTGCCTACTGCTCTGCTTTTGGGTCCAGGCCCTGACTGGGACTTGAGCATGACAGAAATAGAATTTTGTGGAAGTGTGAAATGCCACTTTCACAGGAGTGAACTGGCTTTAATATCTTTTTTCTTAAATTTCCTGCAATGAAGCTAATTTTGAAACAGTTAATTCACAGTGAGACTTTTGTGTCCTTCTTTGCTTCTGTAAAGGCAGAAAGATATCTGGCATCATCAGTATCTAGTTCAGAAGCAGCTTTGGATTTTAATTGGAACTTGAAGTGGTGAAGTGGTTGAGGTCGTAGGATTTCACACTATTTGGTCATAACTGTCAGGAAGTTTTTGATATGTCAACAATACTTCGTAATGTGAGAACATACATCTGTTCAGTTAATGTGGTACTTAGGCAACACTTGGTGTGTCTGCTTTACCTGTTAAACTTTTGTGTTCATTAAAATATGTTAACAATAAATATGCTGCTAAATTTAACACATGTATTTATTGGTCACTCTTTAAATAGTTTGACAGCAACATGAATTTCCTGTTTTCTAAAAGCCACTATTTTCTTACTGAAGCAATAATTATGTGTGTTTATTCAATAAGAGTATCTGTGTACGGTTGAAGGTAAGAAACACATAGCACTATGAAGGAAGAATTTCATTGTTAGCCTCATATGAATATCATAATTAGGTGAAGAAGAAGATCCAAATTGGTATGGTCTGTAACAGATGTGGATTCATGGTCCTCTTTCTCAGATCAGGAGCAGCTGATATTTCTACAGAAGAAATGATGGAGAGGATGATTCATGTAAAACATTTGAAGTTAAGGTTTTAGTCTCTTGGAGAAACAGAATGTTCACTGAATAAAAGCTTTGTTACACTTTTTGATCCAAGCAGATAAAACATTTTTAAAATTGACCAACTAAATCACCACAGTAACTGCAACTGTAACTACATTTTCTCTGTCTGAAGGTAAATGTCAGCAGTTTTAATGTTTTATACGTCAGCACCACCTGTTGTTACCTGAGTTTTCTGACTTTCATGTTTTTGTGGGGTTTTCGTGGAGTTGCTGTTAAACCTGACGTTACTGTGCCAAACCCAAATGCTGCTTCGTAGTACAGGCCTCAGGCCTCTGGTCCTCCTCCAACAGGAACTAGGTTCTTTATGTAAAATTGTACTTAAATTTGATCAATGCTTAAATGAAAGAGATTTCCTTAAAAAAAAAAAAAAGGATAATATTATTGAGATGGCTTTATTGAAATTGTCAGTCTTTTAATTTGAAAAGCATGTACAAGTTGTTTGGAATGTAATACTTTTGTAGTGAAAAGTAACTCAGTACTTTTATTGCAGTGCTGCACTGAAACTCCAGTGTTTTCATTTTCTGCTTCTTTTACTTCACAACTTTTCAGAGGAAATATTTCACTGTTTTACTACATTTATTTCACAGCTACAGTTACTTTTCAGATTAAGATCTAAATAAAACCAAATGAGTCTGTTCTGCATAATCAGCACTTTTACTTTTGACAGTTGAAGTATATTTTACTGTTTACACTCGTGTACTTTTACTCAAGTGAAACTAGAAAGCAGGATTTTTAGATTGTGTCAGATAAAACCAGTGGATCTCAGTCTGTTTGTGTGTCAGTGAATGGAAATGCTCGTCCCTGGATCCTGTGTGTGCTGCTCTGCACTTCACTGCAGCTTCATGACCCCATCTAGTGGACTGACAGAGGAAGTACAGGGTACCTGAGCCGAGCTGTGTGTCCATGAAGAGTGACATGTCAATGGTTGACCCCATTAATGTCAAAGGACAGCCTCCCTCTGCTGCAAAGAAGTGAGCTGCAGCTGAGTTTATATGTATCAGACAGCTGCCCTGTATAACTGGTCTTCTATGAAAGATGAAGTGATTGTGTTTTGTCTCCTATTATGCTTCATTAATGACAGTATATGAACATGATCAGGCTGAAACACAGGCTTTAGTGGCAAAGTTGATGTTTCTCTTTTCAAGAAAAGCACTTCTTATGTTCTTATATGTGTCATTCAGATCAGAACTAAAACTCCCTGTAACTCAGCACCTATCCAGTTCCAGTGTTTGTGTTAGTGTCCTGTAGCAGAGGTGAGACTTCTGTCAAACCCAACGTGAGTCCTTAAAACTCATCATTTAAAAGGTGGACTTGTTGTGATGACTCTAGGTCATGAGGTACAGAAGTGATTGCTTGTTTCCTCTCATTGAGAATGTCACAGCACAGTAGTGTTTGCTTTAATCAGGACAGTCACCACAGAACATAAAAGCAGCTGTTGTTTGTGTACAAAGCATAAAACGGTCATAGATGCTGCAAACATAATGTGAGCTAATTCTTCATGATTCCTCCACAGAGTGGACCAGGAGAGCTCAGAGGTCCCCAGTGCTCAGTCTGCCCAGCAGCATCAAACACACCTGGACTCCATATTTATGGTCTGTACATGGACAACAACTACTTTGACATCTGTTGTGTTGACAGTAATGTCCATGCTGCACTTTTTAGATCAGTGGATTGTCAGTGTGTCCAACATGGATCTGATGTTTGGCTCCATGGTTTTACTTTGATTGTGTCATTCATATAGTTTTCTGTTCCAGCTGCTGGAGGAGAACATTGTTACTTTTGTGAAGAAGGAGCTGAAGAAGATCCAGAAGGTTGTGAGTCCAGATTACCCACAATGCTCAGAGAGGATGATGAGGTGTTGGACGGTGAGGATGAAGAGCAGAGGAGGAGCAGCAGAGAGGCTTTTGTGAAGATCACAGTGAACTTCCTGAGGAGAATGAAGCAGGAGGAGCTGGCTGACTGTCTGCACAGCAGTAAGAGGATTTCTCTAAAGATTCAACATGATGGAAAATGGGACATTTACTAATGTCTCAAAACATGGAGGGACATATGTTCATGTGTGTTCTTTAGGGGATGAACATGTCATGTACACTTCACATTTTCATTCACGCTCAGAGAGCTGAATGTGCTGAAAAGAGAAAAAGTTCAGCTTGGTGGAACTTGTTCATCACTTCTTTACTGAAACCAAAGAAGCAGGACTCTGCAGGTTTGAAGAGGTCCAGGTTCTGTTCATCTTTGACGGTCTGGATGAGTGTCGACTTCCTCTGGACTTCCACAACACTGAGATCCTGACTGATGTTACAGAGTCCACCTCAGTGGATGTGCTGCTGACAAACCTCATCAGGGGAAACTGCTTCCTCTGCTCACCTCTGGATAACCACACACGACCTGCAGCAGCCAATCAGATCCCTCCTGAGTGTGTTGACATGGTGACAGAGGTCAGAGGGTTCACTGACCCACAGAAGGAGGAGTACTTCAGGAAGAGGTTCAGAGAGGAGGAGCAGGCCAGAAGGATCATCTCCACATCAAGACTTCACGAAGCCTCCACATCATGTGCCACATCCCGGTCTTCTGCTGGATCACTGCTACAGTTCTGGAGGATGTGTTGAAACCAGAGAGGAGGAGGGCTGCCCAAGACCCTGACTGAGATGTACATCCACTTCCTGGTGGTTCAGTCCAAACTGAAGAATGTTAAGTATGATGGAGGAGCTGAGACAGATCCACACTGGAGTCCAGAGACCAGGAAGATGATTGAGTCTCTGGGAAAACTGGCTTTTGAGCAGCTGCAGAAAGGAAACCTGATCTTCTATGAATCAGACCTGACAGAGTGTGGCATTGATTTAAGCCAATTTTTCCCCCAAACCCCTGGGAAAAAACCGGGGGGGCCCCCAAAATTTTGGGTAAAAAAAAAAAAACCGGGGAAAGTTTTTTTTAAAAATAAAAGAAAACAATTTAAAAAATTTGGGGAACCCCAAAAAAAGTAAAAAAACCCCAAAAAAAAAAAAGGGGTGGGGGGGTTTTTTGGGCTTTTGTTTTTTTCCCTGGGCAAGAAACCCCAACCCTTTTTTTTAAAGCCCCTTTTTTGGGGGCCAAACCCGGGGAAATCCCTTTGCGGCCCAAAGGGGCCCCAAAAAAGGGGAAAGGGGTTTTTAACCCCCTTTTTTTAAAATTTTTCCCTTCTTTTTTTAAAAAAAAAAATGGGCGGGGACCCCAAGGGGCCCCCGAATTTAAAAAGGGTTGGGGGGAAAATTTGCCCCGGGGGGTTTTTGTTTTTGGGGAAAACGCAGGGAAACCCATGGGGGGGCCGCCCCCAAAAACCCTTTTTTCCCCCAAAACCCTTTTCAAAAAGGGGGCCCCTTTCCGTAAAGGGGCTGAAAAAAAAAGGGTTTTTTAAAAAATTAAAATTTTCCCTTTTCCCCAGAAAATTTTAATTTTAAACATCCCAAGGGCGGGGCCCCCCCTTTCCCGATCCCTGTCTATCCAAAAAACCCGGGGGAGCCCCCCCCCGGGGTCAGGAGGGGGGTTCCCCAAAGAACGACGGGCCCAGGGGGGAAAAAGGGCCCCCCCAAACCTTTAGGGCCTTCGGAAACCCCCCCCCTTTTCCAGGGGAAGGGTTTAAAAATTTGGGGCGCCCCCTTTTTCCCGGGGCCCTTTAAGGGAAGGGCCCAAACCCCTTTTTCCCCAAAGGGCCAAAATTTTTTCCCAAAAAAGGGACCCAAAAAAACCCCCCGGGCCGGGATGGTACCAAAGAACAAAATTGCCGGGGAAAAAAAAGTCGGGGGGCCTAAGGGGGGGTTCCTTTCCACCGAAAAGGGAAAACCCCCGGGGGGCAGAAATTTATCCCCAAAAAAGGGGAAAAAAGGCCCTTTAAAAAAAGGGCCCAATTTTCCCCAAACGGGTGCCTACCCTCCCCGAAACCCCCACCGGTCCCAAAAGGCCCCAAAAAGGCCGAAAAAAACGAAAACCCCAAAACCCCTCCAACGAAAGGGATTTAAACCCGAAAAAAAACCCCAATTTTAAAATTTTTCCCCCAAAAATTTTAAAAAACGCCTTTGTACACCCAAAACCCCTCTTTAAAATTTCCTTTTAAAATTTTGGGGAAGATAAAATTTTTTAAATTCCGGGGCCCCAAAAGGGTTTTTTAAAAAACAAAATTTTTTAAAAAGGCCGGGGGTTGGGGCCCCAACCCTCATTAATCTGTCCCACCAACCACCCGGAAAAGTGCCCCCTGTCCTTCACCCTTTGGTACCGAATCCGCCTAAGGTAAGTAATTCCTGTGGAAAAGCAACAAAGTCTTACTGATGGGGCAACTCATTATACTGAAGGAGGAACCATCAAAAGGTTCCCTCACCCACACCAGATCCAACACCGTAGAAGGGTCAACAAGTGCCCTTCAGGCCAGGGTGGACCCCCTGCCCTAAAAAACAGAGTGCCGGCCAGTTCTGGGCAATCAACAGCCTCTTTCCACACACTCCCTGAAAGAGGCAACGGTGTTTGGACCAAGTACTGGCCTTTCCACTTACAAACCTTAAAAAGGGGGAAGTGCAAAAAAGAGAATCCAGCGGAACTGTGACCTCCGAGGAAAAGTCCCGACGGAATTTGCAAAACCACTTCAAAGCGGAAAAAGTCATTACCTAAACCCAGGTGCAAAGTTCAAAAACCTCTGGCAGACACAGAAGATAACCAGAAAAGTATGACCCTAATCCATGGAGATTAAAGGCCTTTCCCTCCAAACTCCATACTACCTTACTTAAGAAGACACCAATTAAGTACTTAGTTAAATTCCAAATGTTCATTTGCTTGCCATAAATCTTGAATGTGTTTTGTGACTTATTCTTTTCCAAATTTTATTATATTGCCAAATGTTAATACGTTTAGACGGGAACTCTTGTTCACTCTGCAAAACGGGTTTATCAAAACCCCAAAAGACACGGTACTTGAATCATAAATTTCCAATATTCAATCAGGCATTAGGTAAACCAAAGTCTGATTTTATTGCTCCAGTATCAACTGCGGCTTCAAATTTCAATCGTTGTTCCACCTGAATTCCCTAATTGGGCCTTTTCGTTAGACAATTTATACCGGATTTTTTAAAGCCACTTTAAAAAGGCGATGCTTCATGAATGTTCCAATTCGAAGATCATTTTAAATTGAAAATTTCAATGTATCAGGAATTAATAGCACCTTAGAAAGCCTGAGTTCCAACGAGTAAAGGGTGGCTGGACAACCCCGAAAAAAGAAGGTCCCTAACCCTTTCTGGGTTAATTCTCAACACGGATTTGCCTTATGCTTTTTTTCCCTAACTATAAAGAAAGTTCACCAAGAAAGAAACCCCAGCTCAGCCAAAAACCACGTACATAAAATAAAAGCCTATCTCTTCAGCGAAGTTCCCTGTAGCCCCACTCCATCTTTGAATCTAGAAGATACATCTTTCAAGAATTCGTAATCACGGGCCAGTAAAATTGTTAATGGTTAAAATTTTATTGAAAAACTGTCCCATTAGTTCAAACGACAAGGAACTGTAAGTGGCAGCAACCCGATTGTTCCGGAAATTTGTGAGCTAAACCTAGTACGAAGAACAAATACTCAGTTCAGCAGCAAAAGATTGACAGAAACCAGGACTCTTTCCTGTTCAAATTGTCAAGCCTTCATAAACTAAAGTCGTTATTTTATTCAGCCATTTTGGGCGGGGTTAGATATAGACAAATTTGGCTTTAACCTTCGGTTGGTTCTCCCCTACAGTTGACCAGACCTATGCTTCACATTGATTTAATTTAGCTTCAGCTGTAATCGGCGTAGTTCCCTCCAACATCGAATCTTATTAAACAAAATTTGCTTTTCAGCTAATAATTATAATTTTTAAAATTGGTTTTGGATTAGGCAACTCCACATGTGAAGGGCCTGTTCATAATGAATTGGGTTCAAACGTTCCAAGTTTTCATGATCCGGGAATTTTCTTGCGTATAAAACGGTCTTCACACAAACCCTGGTTTCAAAATTTTCCTCATGTACATCATTAATGAACCTTTCCTGAAATTACAAATTGAATTTCCAAAAATTCGGGGAAAATTAAAGGGTAGCAGAAAAATGGGGAAATTTAATCATGAGCTTAAGGCACCTATAATTTCTTCCCCCTTTGATGATTTTTGCTGAACCCACATGAGGCCTCATTTTTAGCCCAGGCCATTTTATTCCAGCCTTTTTTCCCCTCCTGTCTGAGTGGTTTCCAGTTGTTGGCATCCTCACATTGCATAAGGGTTCCTCTAACCCCTTTCCTTCTTTTGACGGACTGTTGCCCAGCCTAACTCCCCTCCCCATTCCACATTCTTCTTCCAATCAGTGCCCCCAAATTTTGAGTTAAATTGAATTTTTTAAAAGATCATCTTAAGCCACCCAATCTTAACTTTCATTCACCACAAACAATTCTGCTTGATAACTCCCATTTGGATAAAAAAGAAAAAACAACTGAAAGGTCTTAAACTAACAAATCATTTTTTCCAAAGTTGTTGGCTTTAAAAATGAATCTAAACCAATAACCATACAATTAAACACAACTGACAATTTAACTTAAATCTTGAAAAGCATGTTTAATTTGGATTGAGGCCAATCTCGTATGTCTTAAATATTTTGTGCCAGTCCTCCATCTGTATCATCAGTTGATGACCTCTGAGTTAAAAAACTTTAACAAATCTCCACTCCTTTACCTCTCAGGGCCCACTTCCTATTTCCCCGGTCCCCCGGCCAGTTCCTTGTCCAGCAAAATTTAGAATACTGCTTTCTTTCGCAACCTCGTCTGATCGAGCTTGCTCCTAACCTTAGGTACCCACATTTAAACTAATGATGATCTTAAACCAAGTCTTAAAATTTTCCCAATCCCCTTTTTTGGGATGGGATTCTCCCCTCTTGGCAATCAAATCCTTTAACTTAAACCCAGAAACCAAACTCAATCAATTTAATATAAACTTTTTAATAATTGGTTTAATTTTTTTTTCGTTTTTAATAAAAATTTGCTTAAAATCAATACAGATTTGTACTTCAAATTTTTAAATGACCAATAATTTAATAAAAAAAAACCCAACAAATTAAGCCCATTTGATTACATGAGACCATTGGTTTAGCCGATGTCTTAATCTGATTGTTATGGTTCCAAAAAACTTTGCTGATTTGAAGCGGGAATTGAAGAGGCATTCAGGTTTGGATGGTTCCCCAAATTCAGTGCTTATTTTAAAAAAACAATTAAGGAGACAAAGGCCTTCCGTTAGGGAGGGGCGTCTAATTATTTCCAACATGAATTATATTTAACCCTAACATCTAATTAAACTGTCATGAACTACAGCCCCAAAACCAAGTGTACATAAACTCAATTTTTTAAAATAACCGATCTTATATCTTTAATCCACAACTGAACCTGGTTTATCTTCATCCAGAACTTGAATGAATGAATAAGATTTCACTTCATTTCAGTCAGTTGTCATGAATAATGTCTGTTGACTTAAATGAAACCTTCAGAACTCACACTCGTATTTGTTGCTGTTGTATGAATGTTGTGGTGACATTTGGATGATGTGTGTAGAAGGCTGACATTATGATGATCCACAATAAGAGAAGGACAAAGTCCCTCTACTCATGTTAGTGAAAGCTCATTGATTAGGACATATCTGATTGGATTAGAAATGATTTTTATCCACATGATTTATTCTTTATTCAGATTGAGGTGCTGCAGTTTGTCAGAGATCAGCTGTGCTTCTCTGGCCTCAGCTCTGAAGTCCAACCCCTCCCATCTGAGAGTCCTGGACCTCTGGGGAAACAAGCTGCAGGATTCAGGAGTGAAGGATCTGTCTGATCTTGTGGAGAGTCCAGACTGTGGACTGCAGACTCTGAAGTCAGTAGAGGGTTGGAGTCAGTCCATGCTGCTTTCATCAGTATTGTCCGAATCACAGTTTGTATCAAAGCAAAGATCCAGTGTCTCCTGTAAACATCCAACCTTCTCAGTGGCTGCTTTCCCTCATTGAAGCTGTGAGAGGAGAACAGGGGACAGGCTTCATAATTGGACAGAAAAACAGAGAGAGACAGAGAGCAGTCAGCCAATCAGATCAGCCACAAGCCTGATTATGATTGTGTGTTTGAGCTGATGTGAAGACGACTGTTGTTGTGTTCATGTCTACAGGTAGTAGAGCTGGATCACAGCTGACACAAGATGTGTAGAGACAATTTTCCTCATTCATCAAAGTGTCGTAGCATCAAATCTGATCTGAAACTGTTTGTTGTCTCATTTCAACAGTAAAGAATTGATGAGTTTGATCTTTGTCACAGCTCTGAGATCAGTCTGACTGCAGCCTGCAAATCACTGGCTCTGATTTCAGAGAAGCATCATGACATTTTGTCAGCATGTGGTCTGATACAGAGCAGAACCTCTGCTGAAGTCCAGTGATCACATCTGTATATCTGTCCATCTGTCAGATACTTTCAGTGACAGCCTCCATGTTTATTTGTCAGCTGATATTTCAGAAGCAGATCAGATGTTCATCAACACACAGAGACTCTTTCTTTAAATGGAACATGAGTTGACATGTAACAGCAGTGAATCCATCACTAAACTGTTTGTGCAGTAATGAAGCTTCATGACTCAGCAGTTTATTTCCACTGTGGACTTGAGTGAAATGTTCAGAGTAAACAGACTTGATGCTAAAAGTCTCTGCAGGTGTGTGAGCTTCCAGCTCAGTGTCTTCACTCCAATCACGTTAACATGAGAGCTGAGAGGAAGCTGCTACACTACACAGCTGCTCCACTTCTGCTCTGAACAGGACTGAAGTCCCTGCTGCTCTTTTTATACTGGATGTGCTGCATCAGTGACTGACAGCTGATGAAGTGAGTCTCTGTAAACACTGATTTATCACCTCTGTTGTCTGTCTTCTTCTCTCAACAGATGGAGACTGTGAAGAGGACGGTGTGTGTGTTGAGAGAGGACGAGCTGTGTCCTGATGATCCAGAGAGGTTGAAGCAGCAGCAGCTTGTGTGTAGAGAGGCTCTGATTGGTCCATGTTACTGGGAGGTAGAGTGGAGAGAGCTTCATCCAGCAGTGACTGACAGAGGAACCAGAAGAAGTGGAGAAGACTCTCAGTGCTGCAGTCTGAGCTGCTCTGAGAACAGCTCCACTGTCAAGTCCACCATCATCCCTGTGTGTTCCTCTGGATCTGAAAGAGAATCATCAGTGTATCTGGACTGCTCTGCTGCTGCTCTGTCCTTCTACAGTTTCTGCAGACACACTGAGACTCCTCCACCTCCTCCACCCTGTACCGGAACTTTTTTTTTTTATTCATTCACAGATGCTGAACCCAAAGTGATAAATCAGATTAATCAGCTGCATCATGTGGTGTGATGGAGAATTGCAGCTAATTTCCGCATTATTTTTCTTACAGATCTTTGAGGTTCAGAGTTATGCAGTAAGGTGAGGCACCATAATGTGTCTGCTCTAAACAGTACACAAGACATATATTATTATTCACCATACTTCTTATTCTTTAGTCCTGATGAACGTTCTAATCAAATATGTTTCAGTCTCTTTACCTTGCTCTGACTGACAGGCATCATGTTGGACCTGTGTCACCTGTGTGATGAACAAATGTCATGTAAACTGTCTAGGGATGCACTGAATATTCGGCCACCGAAAATTTTCGGCCGAAAGACTTTTATCACACTGGTAATCGGGCATACCGGGCACTTTCCCGATGGGCCGACAGTCCTAGGGGCCGATGCTGTATTTTTTGTTTTTTTAAGCGGCCCGCAATTTAGAGGGGGTGGCCCATTGGTCCATCTTCGACTGGACTAAACCAATCAGGATATAGTAGCTTACCAGAGTGGCCCCACCCCTTTCTCTGCACTGATCCCCGCCAGTTTCATGGCGTTGAGCGTGAAACATGGAGAAGCGGAAGAAAGGAGGTGCGGAGGAAGTTGCTTGGGCTAAAAATTAAAAATCTTGCTATAGACGCTGCAAAATGTGCTAAAATAACAGACATATTCTCTGGAGGGGCCACTGTAGCCTCCATGTCCCCTGCAGCCCAGGTTAAAGGTGAACAGGGAGAGGAGCAGCCAGAGACTGTTGACAGGGAACCCGAGGGACAGAGTGACCAGGGAAGTGTAGCACAGGCACAGCAGGTATCAGGTAGTAATGTTAGGATAATACCGGGACTTTTAGGTGATTGACAGGCATGAAAATCGCTCACCTTTCGGCGAAATTCGCCGTTTTGAAGCCAAAACAGGTGACCTACGTGAATCGTGTAGAATTACATGAGAATGGTGAGCAGTGAATAATGTTAGTTCCTGTCGCAGCAGTTGCCTTAAATTGTGTTTTGTGAGTTTTTTTCTACAGTATCACTGCAGTTAGTATGAGATTTTTCTGCTTATTATCAAAAATAAAATGTAACCTAAAGATACTAAATGTTTTGATGCTTTAGATCGTTGCACAGTTTTTCAGGTAGTTCCAAATATTTTTATTTTTAATTTGTTTTTTAGGTTTTCTATTTATCACTTAATAAATTGTAATAATCTGTCCCTCTCTTCCTGTCTAGTCAAGCCAGGCTGTAGCAGGTAGCAGTTGAGGAGAGAGAAGAGAGAGTGTTATAATATTTCTGAAATCTATTCCAAATATTTGAAGCTGTCATTTACTGGGGCTCCTCTCCACTTCCAGGTGGACTGCCAGCCAACGTGCTCCTGACCTTGTGTGCAAGATGCATTTTAAATAAACCATTGAAAGTGTAGTTGCTGTGAGTTTGCTGGTGGTTTTTGGGAGCTGGGGTTTTTCCTTTAAATGTTGCACCATGGTTTCCCTAGGCCAAGACATAACAATAGTAAAATACATTGCTTGAACAACACATACATAAATTAGTCCGTTGTGCACCGTTAATTATGAGGGGGCGGTCTAATAAAAATGCCAGGGCCGTTTTTGTCCCAGTCCAACCCTGTTTATCACCGAAACAACACGGCCGAAACAGGATGTTGTGATGACACAAGTGAAAACCGCAGCCAGTACGAGCTTGTCTGGAAAGGCCAACATGTCTGCGGCGTATTTCAGTAAATCTGAGAAAGACACACGGATAGCGATTTGCAAAACATGTAATGTCGAAATTTCAAGAGGGGTGTATCAGCAAAGAATTTCGCCAAGTCGGGTTTAATTTATCACCTGAAATCCAAACATCTCAATCGCTGTGCTGAATATGAGAGGAATGCAGCACGGAAAAGGAAAATCCCTCCGAGCACGCCCACCCCATCTGTGGCGGACGTTTTTGAAAAGGCAAGGAAGTTTAAAACTTAACTTAAAGCGTTGGAATTCCTGGTGCATTTGTTGTTGTTAAAGGCCTATGGTTAACATATGGGCTATGGCAATCTTTGTTTTGTTACACTATTATGTTGTAGTCCTACAGCGAAAATTTTAAAATGCACTTGACTTATATGCACATATGCACTTTTTGTGTTTTAGAGAACATATTTATTTTACAATCTTGTTTAAATTGATTTATTCTTTGAAACATTCATATTAATTTATGTAATCGCAACACCTTGCAATTTTCGTGAGGTTAGTACACAGTCATAGCCATAAATGCAATGGTACTAATAACTGGCATAATAATTTCTTTCGGTGTTTCGATTTTCGGCCAAGAATTTTCATTTCGGTGCATCCATAAAACTGTCTTTTACATGACTGTTAGCTGATGTTACTTCAGTAAAAGTCTGTAGCATTGACAGCAAAATGTTCTTTAACTATCAAAGTAAATGTAGGTAATGTGAAGGCAGCATTTAAATATTTTATTCAGCTGCATAGAACTATTTTTACTCATTTTATAAACTGCACAGTGTTTTGTATAAATACTAATAGTTTGTCTTCGTATATACCTTAATTTACTTGTAAAATACATATCAAAAGTCCTTGTGACTCAAATGTCTTCACAACAACAGTTAGCTGTTGAAAATGTCTTCATGTCTGCACAAATGTGTTATATCAAATATATCTTCATTTATTTATGGATTTTATTCTGAATACTGGGACACTATGTTGTTGAAACTAACAGAGAGAAGTCACATCTGTCCCAGAATGATTTTAGATCCCAGTGCTTCCACTTTGACTTCCTAGTATCATGTTGTTGAACGTGACAGACATCACTCACCTGTACTGATATGATCTGCATCAGTGTTGGAAAGAAAGAGCTACAGGTTGATGTGATAGAAATACATGTTTTTCTGTATGGTCCAGTCATTATTTGCATCTGTCACTGTAGCTTTTTTAGACCCATGGTGATAACTGACTTTTGTATGAATAAATCCTAAATAATCAGCTTATGTTTTCATTGTCCTTGTTTCAGATCAGTGAGGCACTAAAGAGTGACTTCCAGGTGTTGGCTTTTAACTCTGAGGAAGCAAAAATGAAGGTTTACAAGAAAAGATGAGAGAGAACGACTGAAACAGGAAAACAGAGTGGGTACTAACTGCAAGTCTCTGAAACCAATAGAACTATTTTCAATCATTTAAACCCACTGAGATTTAAAATGAGATTTAAAATAATTTAAAATTATTTTAATTTTAGCAAGCAGAGCAATAAAGTGAACAATACAGGAAGTTACAGATGGACTGGTTGTTTATAACAAAAAATAAACACAATGTATATGTCAGGTTTCACCCTGGGAGCCAGGGCGCCCTTATTGGTTATTTAGTGTTTCCTGTTTTATTTTGGTAATGCTTGAGTTTCCTATTGTTCACGGGTCTTCCTCTCGTTTCAGGTGTCTTGACTTCCCTCTCTCGTGTGTGCCTCCCACCTCCTGATTACCCTTCCTCCCTTAATATGTTTCACCTGTGTGTAATTGTCTCCGCCCCCTGATGTATTTAGTCTCCGTCCTCCCTGCACTTCTTGCCAGATTGTCTTGTGTGTTCCTTGTGTTTCTACCAAGCTTTCCAGCGTTTCTTGTTGTGCTTGTGATACTGATTGTTTGACCTCTGCCTGGATTTTGGATTTCAGTTTGCCTTCTCCCTATTGTACCTCTGCTTTATTGGACTGACTGCACGTGTATCGACCCGGACTGATTAAACCGTTTTCTGATCCCTATACTCTGTCTCTGCGCCTGTGTCCTCCTCACTCCTTCCACGTTCCCGACAGTATATATGGGATATTGAATAGATTTAGAGGATCAGCTTGTGTAAAAAATAAATAAATAAGTGAACTACAAGCAGTGAAATGTTGACTACAGTTGATCAAACTATTGTATAAACAAGTCAAATGAGAGACAGCAACAACAGGAAAAATACACATACAGGTAGACACCTGTGCAACAGCTTCAAAAATGATGGTACTCATCATTCGCATTAATGGGATGAAAGGTGACAAAAAATCAGACTGTGCTGAATTAAAAAAAATGAGCCTTTTGGTTCATATAGTACAAGAAAAAGAGACAAACTGACTGTCCACTGTGTGAAATGACTCATAAACAAATGTGTTGCATCCACACTCCCTGTTCTACTGGAAACTTTCAAGGCTGAACTGCCAACCAGGCCAAGCAGGCTGCCCTATAGGTCCTCAGACCCTGAAACCCCCTTGTTTTGAAATGTATCAGTTTTATAAATATCAAATGAAATGATGAGAGAAAGTCTCTCTATCATCTCTCTCTTTTTTAACGATCTTAAACTAACACACATCAAACCTGGGGCTTTGTAGTTTTCCATCATAAGATCACTAGTTGGTGTAGGACATATAGAGTGAAGTAAAGAGGACTCAGGTGGGGCCACACATCATTTTTGCCCAGAGTGACTTTATCCAGCCATGATCTCCCTTGATCTTCTTTGCAGGATAAACTTACCAGGAGCGTCACAGCCTCAGGTATTTAGTTTTTGAGTCAGGGAAGGGCCGGGCGTGAGATTGAGGTGGTTCAGTGCAGCTGTACCAGTCCGTCCTGGTAAAGAAGGCGAAGCTCTTGATTTACGGTCACTCTCGTTCCTACTCTCACCTGTGGTCATGAGCTTTGGGTCATGACCACCAAGGTCTCGGATCATATAAATTCATAATATTAATTTATTTTATTGAATTAACTTTCACTCAATCTCTAAGGGGTCGTGGGTTTGAGCCCCACTGGACGGCTGTGGGAGGTGGCGCCGGACTTACGGTGCATTTTGGACTGTGGGATTTGCCCAGCGTCCTGGGCCTGGACCCAGATAACCGGCAGATGATGACATGACAAACAGGCTAATGGGATTTTAGCACGGGCAAGCGAGCAGCCGCCGAGGCGGCATCACATGGGGAAGCGGCACAACCATGTGAAAAAAAAAATCATCTCTGCGCCGCTAAACAGTTTTCTATTATCTATCATACTGATTATCTATCATATTGATAGATGTGTGGGGAATTAGCAAATTTGCGCCCTCTGCTGCAGCTGCAGGCGCCCTGCTTGCTGAGAAGGTCCCGTGCTCAGAAGCTGTGTGAGGAGGGAAGGGGAGGGGGCGCGGGGACAGTTCACCTCTGGGTCTCTCCCAATTGGAACGAAGCAATACTCTAATGGAATTAGTGGGACTTTCTCCCAAATAACGCACATTTCATTCATATTATAAATACAGGCCTATAATTCCTGCACGGTTTTGTTTTTCTGAATTGTGTAATAAAAATAAAAACAGGTAATAGAAAAAAATTATGTGGTCACCAAGGTGAATTGGTTTAGTCTTGACTTCTGATCGTGAGTGACAGTTTTGGGGCATGGGAAATCTTTTGACTGTCGAGTGCCAAATAAACACAGAGATCATGGACAGAAAAAGGTCAAAGCCATCAGGTGCCCAATTTAGGAAAAACAAGCAAAAGATAAAGGTATGTAACTATGTTCTCTCTATATGATTACGGTATCCATGTCACGAATTAAGGCCTAATGTTAATTGGTGGTTAACTCTTACGTTTGTTAGCCTTCTTGCTATGATGCTTGCTATGCTTATACAACAATAATTCGGTCTTAACAAACACGAGATCTAATTTCACCATAAGACTGTGCTTTGCAACAAAACTGTTACAAGTTCAGTTATTATTTATGTGAATCATTTGGGTTAACGTTGGGCCCTGTAATTAGCCAACAGAATTTTCATATCTGTATGTAGTTTCAAGGACGAACATTTGCCGTTTACGACAACTCTATTTCGTGACAAAGCATAGTTTAACCAGTCATAACTAAAAGTGTGCCAAGCATAGAATTCCAGGCAGCAACCGAGGAGCTAATTGTTCCTCCCTGAAAGATCGATTAAAATAGCGTCTAATGACAGACGTTTAATATGTAAGGGCATGTTTATTTAAATTTGCAATTAATGGATGTTTTGTATAAAAATTATATTGTAGCCTACTGTGTTTTGATGTCAATTTCAATTTCAATTCAATTGCAATTTCAGGGTCACTTCTAAAATATTTTGGCGCATCCTCTTCCACTAGCCAGGATGAGCCACCCACCTCCCCAGCTACAAAGGCCTCTTCTGAAATGGTCTCGATCCTTCAGCATGAGCTACCATCTACGTCCTCAGCTACTCATATGTCTCCCACAAATATCTGATATTGAGGATGAAGACCTCTTTGCCTCTACTTCTGCCCTGCATGAGCCTTCAGGTGGGTTTTTGCATGTATCTCTCTGTTTATGCGTGTGTGTGTGTATTTGTGTGTTTTTGTGTAAAGGGGATATGCCGAGTCTACAACTGGACAACTGCAATTTAATGTAATTTTAATATTTCTGATCATTTCTGAGTAGGTCTATGTGTTATGTTCCACTGCTATGTGCTATGAGTAATGTGTCAATATGTTGTCTGATAGAAATACCTGGAGCTGAACCCTCACTCTGCCCCGCTGCTGAGGATGAGCCTCTGTCAATTGACCTTGCTAACTGGCCCTCACCTCTGACTGACAAGATTCGGACTGAGCTGGTCTGCAGAGGACCACTGTTTTAAGAAGACATTAGTGGTGAAAAATGAAGAACTTGGCTGACATATTCCATGGAGAACAACAGCCTTTTTGCTTCTGCTGCAAATTGTTTTCCAAAGGAAAACTAATTTAACAAGTTCAGGAATGGAAGATTGGAAACATCTAGTGCTTACCTCACATGAAAGCAGTCCACAACACCTCAATTGCATGAAAGCATGGAAGGAATTGGCAGTGAGGTTAAGAAGTGGGGAAACTATTGATAAGCAGTAGATGGCACTTCTGGAGGCTGAGAGGGTGAGATGGAGCGCAATGCTGACATGTCTCACTGCTATTGTGCAGTCACTGGCAGTTCAGAGAAATTTGGCTCTAAGGCAGGGGTGTCAAACTCATTTTAGCTCAGGGGCCACATGGAGGAAAATCTATTCCTAAGTGGGCCAGACCAGTAAAATCATGGTATATATAACTTAAAAACAAAAAACTTCAGATTGTTTTCTTTGTTTTAATTTCAACATAAAAGATAAAGCTGGAGGCTGAGGACAGTGTGTCCAAAATAGTACAAGCACAAAATGACTATTAATAGATAGATAGATAGAATCGGGGAAGATGGCGGCGCTTGCGCCACGCTGGCTGGCTCAGGGCTCTCGGCGTTTGTTTTGTTCGTGTTTTTTGTTGTGGTTACAACCACTTGAAGCGTTAGTTCAGTATGGTAGGGCTGAACTATTGTACATAGGAAGAAACTGCCAATTTTATGCATACCCTGAGCCGGATTTTATACTGCCAGAGATCCAGCAGACCACCACGGCTTTCGCCATCTCCCCCCTCTGTGGCCTGGGAGGCGGAGGAGGCACGTAAAACAAAAAAGGGGCAAGAGGAGCGGCGTGCGTGCTAGGCTACATGCTAAACCCCACCATCCGGCTCTCCCCAGTCTCTTCCTCGCCAACGTAAGATCACTGGCCAACAAAGTGGGACGAGATTCGGCTGAGGATAAATCACCTTGGAGGATGGACAGCTGTGTGGTCATCATCACTGAAACCTGGCTGGGCGGCAGCACACCTAACGCCCTTGGTCGAGCTAAGCGGGACGCTCTTTGTTCCGAGCAGACAGGACTGCGGACTCGGCCAAATGCAGAGGCGGAGGGCTTGCACTTTACATCCACAACTCCTGGTGTACAGCCGCACACATCATCGGAACGCTCTGCACTCCTGATCTGGAATACCTGGCTGTGAAATGCAGACCATTCAAGACGGTGAGAGAGTTCTGCTCTCTCAGCTGTGATTGTGGCTGGAGATTTCAATCATGTGGAACTGAAAGCAGTGCTTCCAAAATTCCAGAAATTTATACACTTTCCCACCAGAGACAATAATATACTGGATCAGGTTTACTGCAACATCCCAGGAGCATACAAAGCTGCAGCAGCACCTCACCTGGGCATGTCGGATCACATCTCTGTGGAGCTAATCCCAGCATATAAACCTCTGATCTGCAGGACAAGACCAACCACCAAAACAGTTCAGGTATGGACTGAGGAGGCTTCCTCAGCACTACAAGACTGTTTTGAACTCACTGACTGGGGAGTGTTCAAGATGGCTCGGACCTGGAAACCTATACATCATCCGTCCTGGACTATGTGCAATTCTGCACTGATGCTGTTCTGCCCACAAAGTCCATCAAGGTGTTTCAAACCACAAACCTTGGTGGGACAGCACAGTGAGGCCTCTGCTCAAAGCTAGGGATGTAGCCTACAGGTCAGGTGACAGGCTGGCCTACAGAAGGGCCCGGACAGAACTGAGGAAGGGCATCCAGCAGGCCAAACACAGGTACAGACAACGCATTGAGGAGCACTTCTCCAACAACAACCCACGGGAAATGTGGAGAGGCATCAGGACTATAACAGACTACAAGAACAGCAACCAGCAGATCAGCCACGATCCCGCTCTGCCTGACACCTTAAATCACGTTCTTTGCACGCTTTGACACTCCTGGCAGCAGAGAGACTGTTCATCTCCCACAGCTAGAGGAGCAGTCCCAGCCTCTCGTCCTGCAGTATCACCAGGTGAGCTCCACCCTGAAGAGGATTAACACCAACAAAGCTGCAGGACCAGATAAGGTGTCAGGTCGGGTCCTGAGCTGTGTGCACATCAGCTAGCTGGTGTTTTTCTGGACATTTTCAACTTGTCCCTGCAGTTAGCTTCAGTTCCTGCATGCCTTAAGTCCTCCATCATTGTGCCTGTGCCGAAAAAATCTGCCGTCACCAGCCTCAACGACCACCGCCCAGTCGCTCTGACACGGTAATCATGAAGTGCTTTGAGAGGATCGTCTTAAGTCACATCAAAGACACCATCCCTGCTACTCTGGACAGACATCAGTTCGCCTACAGAGAGAACCGATCAACAGAGGATGCGGTCTCTCTAGCACTGCACACAGCCCTCACTCACCTGGAGCACCCCAACACCTACGTCAGGATGTTGTTCGTGGATTTCAGTTCAGCTTTCAACACTGTGATCCCGGACAAGCTGACTCTGAAACTTCACAACCTGGGACTGCCTGGCCTCTTGTGCTACTGGATCAGGGACTTTCTCACCAACAGGCCTCAAGTGGTGAGAATTGGCAACACCACATCATCCACACTGATCCTGAGCACAGGCACACCGCAGGGGTGTGTGCTCAGCCCAGCCCTTTTCACCCTGTTCACACCGACTGTACCAACATTCATTCCACCAACATAGTAGTAAGTTTGCAGACGACACCACCGTAGTGGGTCTCATATCGGACAATGATGAGACTCACTACAGAGAGGAGATCCAGCACCTGACAGGATGGTGTGCAGACAACAACCTTGTCCTGAACACCAGCAAGACCAAGGAGGTCATTGTGGACTTTAGGAGATCCAGGAGGATGGAACACACCCCTCTCCTCATTCATGGGGAGGAGGTGGAGCGGGTGGACAACATCAAGTTCCTGGGCATCCACATCATCTGACTCACTTGGTCCATGCACACCTACCACCTGGTGAAGAAGGCTCAACAAAGGCTCTTCTTCCTCAGGAAGCTCAAAAGGTCTGGACTCTCCCTCTGCTCCTGACAAACTTCTACAGAGCCACAATAGAGAGCATCCTCTGTTTGAGTGCAACAGTGTGGTGTGGGAGCTGCACTGCACAAGACAGGAAGGACTTGGCCTGGGTGGTGAAAACAGCACAGGGGATCGTGGGGAGTCCTCTCCCACAACTGGACTCTATATCGACAGCCGGGTTCAAGGAGGGCCAGTCGTACAGCTGCAGACCCCACCCACCCAGGTCACAAACTGTTTGTACCTCTCCCCTCTGGCAAGAGGTACAGGAACATCAGAACCCACACCAATAGGCTAAGACACAGCTTTTTCCCCAGAGCTGTGAAATCCATCACCCCATCTCCTCACACATCCACCCTCCACCAATCCAAAGGCTGATCACTAGACGCCTGCAAAAAGACACTCATGCTGCACTGCACTTTAGTCAGAAATAAGTCAGAAATAAGCTGTACTCTGACCCATATATCCATATTCATACCAGTCACTTTATATATTGTTGCACTGTTCACCATATTCTTTATCCCTATTTTATTTTATATTTTATTCTATTTTATACTTATTTAGATAGATTTTAAATATGCCTTTTATGTTACTATATATACTATATATGTTACCAAAGAGCTGCTGTACAAAATTTCATTGTGCCTTGCATAATGACAATAAAGATTCTTGAGATAGATAGATAGAAAGATAGAAAGATAGAACTTTATTGTCACTTGCACAGAAGTACAGGCGAAATTTGTTAAGGGGTATAGCCGCCGGGCCGCAGCAAAATGTTTGCGATTTGTATGACCGAGACTGCCATGTTCTCAACCGGTGTTCGGACTGTCTTCCGATGTTATCAATCTGTCTCCGTTCCTCCTCAGATCAGGCTGAGATGTCACTGATCAATCCTTTGATCCGAGCTATCTTCTGGTGGAATTCCGTCAGCCGAGTACTCATGAACCCACGGTGCTGTTTTATATCCGCGCTTAGCGGTAGTGCCGATCTGCCAGCAGCGTTTTTTCCAATTCTCCGATAGATCAGGGCAATACCCAGGCCAATCAGTAGTATCCCTGCTATCAATAAAGATAAATAGATCCTCCACGTCTTCCAGGGACAGCGCTTCCAGGCATACCAAGCGCCAGGAGTCCCAAGCATCTCGGACATACCTTGCAGCGAATGTCCCCTCAGGGCAGAGTGGTTCTCCGGTGATTCTTTTCTTTGTGGGAAAATTTTGTCCAATGCACTGAGTGACCAGTTAATTAGCTGCATATCAAAAAATATATCAAAAAAAGTAGAAGAGCAGGGTGCTCAGGAAAGAAAATCACAAAGACAAGAGAAACAAAAAAGCGCGCCAAGAGACAGTAGGAGCAGTCAGAAACACGTCTGCCTCCTCAGAAGCAGGAAGTAGTTATGATCATAAAACACCTCAAGTTTATCTGAAAATTCTAAAGAAAAGAACACACAATGCCTCAGTGATTCACAGAAGTATATCACAGATCACAGAACTATATCAAGCATGTCTCATGCAGCACTTTAAGTGGGGTTGCATAGTTTATTTGACTCCTGACACCTGGCATCTTTTAGCTTTCACCAGCGCATCAATATCAGGCGTCACATTCTGAGTGGCAGCCAACTTCAGGATGTGATTCAAGTGCTTGTACACTGCAAGTCTATTATTTCAAGATGGATGCTGACGGGCAGATCAGAGGGATTCATGGTGAATGGCGAGAAAAAATCTTTGAAGTCTTTCTCCAGTTCACCAAAAATCTGAACTCCCGTAACAGTCCCGTTATTTTATCTTTGAACCACTTTATGTCTGCAACATGTTGGGGTCGCCCACACATTTTTCAGACAGGGGAAGTGAGCTGCATCACCACTGGCGAGTTGCGTCTCCCACAATGACAGCTTCAACTTGAAAGAACGTATGCTGTCACGATACTGTGTGACAACTTGCGTGACCTTGCAGCTGTTTGTTTAAGTTATTGAGGTGCTCTGTAACATCCACCATTAATGCAAGGTCCTGCATCCATTCTGCTGAATGAAATTCTTACACTGGTTTTAACTGATTTGCCCTTTTCTTCCATGAACTGTTCAATTTATTCTCGTAAATCAAAGAAACACCTCACAGTACCTCGGCTTAACCATCTTACCTCAGTGTAGTATGGCAGGCCATAGATGTGGTCTTTTTCTCTGAGAGAAACTGACGGTGATTCAGGCTTCTGGATTGGATGAAATTAACAGTTTGGATGACCACCTTCATGACGTTATCCATATTTAATGACTTGCAAAATGCAGTGAAAAGTCCAAAAATCACGTCCTCCATTTGCAGATTGCACTTTCTCTCTGAACTTTGTCATCAGACATTTGGACTAAAACTGACTTTGATTCACCACTGAAATGGATCAAACTTCAAATGTTCAGTCCTGATCCAGGAAAAATGTCTTGCTTGGTCCTGGTCTCTATCCTGCAGATCAGCTCAGGAAATCCACAACTGAACACATTCAACTGAACAACAACTATTTGATCCCAAATTACAGATGGATTTAATGGAAAACTTTGAAAAATACTCAGAAGCAAAGTCACATACATACAATTTAACACTACTACTGTCATGAGGCAGCTCTGCTGCCTCTGAGGTTTCTTGCTGTCTGTCTTCCTGTGGGCATGTGTGTGTGTGTGTGTGTGGATTCCAGGGCAGCTCCTCCCTCCTCCCTCATCCTCATCAGGATGATTCCTTTCACCCGTGTGCAGTCTGGCGGCAATCTACCTCCCCAGCAAGCGTATAAGAGGCTCGGCTTGTCTGTCAACCCTCGCCAGATCGTTCCATCATCTCACGTGACTCCTTCGGTTTCCCCATCCAGCGTCACCACCTCACCGTTTAATCCGTCTCCGCCACGCCGTCCCAGAATTCCTCCTGTCCTCAGCCTCCCCCTTTTGATTTAGTTTGAACTTTCAGAATAAACTGTCCCTTTTCTTTACCGCTAAATCTGTCTTTGTCTGCTTTTGAGTCCAGGCCTAGACAACTTGACTAACCCTAACAACTACTGCAGTTAATGGACTGAAACATGTCAAACCAACAGTGTGGTCGTTTAAGATTTTGCTCCTTAACAAATTATTCTCTTCAGATGGGTGTCTTCCTGCTGTTCTTAAGATGGCCAGAGTCAAATCCTTCTGAAGACAATTTAGATCCCTCCATACTTAATAACCACAGACGAGAATCCAATCTACCATTTTAAAGTAACATTTTAGAAAAGCTTGTTTTTAATTGGTTGAATGTTTTTTAAACTCTCACAGTATTTTGGAAATATAACAATTTGGCTTTCAGACCAATCATAGTACTGAGACTGTACTAGTCAAGATTGTAAATGACCGAAGGTGATATATGGATATGAAAAAAAAAAAAACAACAACAAAAAAACCCCATTTGATCTGCCCGATTTGACCAGTGATGACATGTTTAGTCGCATGTCTTCATTCCGTCGCTGGCTGTCTAGGTGGTGTCCAGCAAACGGCGTGGCCTTCATTGATAACTGGAAAACTTTTTGGGGAAAACCTGGTCTGATTAGGGGAGAGGCGGCATCCATCCCACTTTGGATGGTGCAGCTCTCATATCTAGAAATATGACAGATTTCATTAGAAAACCAAAGTCATGACAACCCAGAGTTGAGACCAGGAGACAGAGTTGCAGTCCTACACGCTTCTCTGCAGTTTCTCTAGAGCTGTCACCCACCATGATTCTCATGATTCTTATTATTCCTACCATTCTAACGATTCCCTTTACCCTATAGAGACTGTGTCTGCTCCCGTCAACAAAAAAGTGCATAAATTAAAAAAATGCAAGAGGTGTTATTCATAAAAACCTCAAAAAATTTATACTACAAAAGCATCTGAACCTAAAAACACCACAATCAGATGTGGGTTATTAAACATTAGATCTCTCTTGTCTAAATCTCTGTTAGTGAATGATTTGATAATGGATCAGCAGATTGATTTATTCTGTCTGACTGAGACCTGGCTGCAGGAGGAAGAGTATGTCAGTCTAAATGAGTCAACCCCTGCTAGTCATATTAATTATCACATTCCTCGAGACACAGGCCGATGAGGAGGAGTGGCAGCAATCTACCACTCAAGTTTATTAATTAATCCTAGACCTAAGCTGAAATATAGTACATTTGAAAGCCTTATCCTCAGCCTCTCACATCCAAATTGGAAGACAGAAAAACCAGTACTATTTGCTGTGGTGTATCGTCCACCTGCTGCTTACTCTGAGTTTTGTCTGAATTCACTGAATTTTTATCTGATTTAGTGCTTAGTACGGATAGAGTAATTATAGTGGGCGACTTTAATATTCATGTCGATACCCACAATGACAGCCTTAAGACTGCTTTCTATTCAGTATTAGACTCAATTGGCTTTTTGCAAAATGTTAACAAACCAACTCACTGTTTCAATCACACCTTTGATCTTGTACTGACCTATGGCATAGAAGCTGAATATTTGACAGTATTCCTCAGAACCCTGTTTTATCTGATCATTATTTAGTAACATTTGAATTTACAATAATGAACTGCACAGCATCTGAGAAAAAAAATTAACTACTGTAGATTTCTGTCTGATAATGCTGTTATCAAATATAAGGAAGCTATTCCATCTTTATTATCTCCGTTGCCATGTGCCAGTTTACAGAGGGCAATGGCCTAAGCGTTACTCCAGCAGATATAGACTATCTAGTTGATAGTACTGCTGCTTCATTGCGTTCAACCCTTGACTCTGTTGCCCTTTGAAAAAGAAGGTCAGTAATCAGAGGAAGCTAGCACCATGGTACAATTCACAAATACGTACTTTAAAGCAGATATCACGAAAGCTGGAAAGGAAATGGTTATCCACTAATTTAGAGAATTCCGCCTAGCCTGGAAATACAGCTTTATAATGTATAAAAAGCCCTTAAGTAAAGGCAAGAACTGCCTATTACTCATCATTAATAGAGGAAAACAAGAACAACCCTAGGTTTCTTTTTCAGCACTGTAGCCAGGCTGACAAAGAGCCATAGCTCTGTTGAACCATGCATCCCTCTAGCTCTCACTAGTAATGACTTTATGTAAGCTTCTTTAGCAACAAAATAGTAGACATTAGAGACAGAATCCATCTCATCCTGCCTACAACTGTTAATGATGTAGGTATGTCTAGAACAACATCTTTAGAAATGTCTGCCAGTCCTGATTTGTCGTTAGACTGTTTCTCTCCCATAGATCTAGCTGAATTGACTTCAATAGTTTCTAAATCTAAATCATCAACATGTCTTTTGGATCCTATCCCAACCAGACTTCTTAAAGATGTGTTGCCTTTGATTGGCACTAACATATTAGATCAGATAAATCTCTCGTTGGTTACAGGATATGTTCCACAGGCTTTTAAGGTTGCAGTTATCAAAACTTTGCTTAAAAAGCCTTCTCTGGATTCTGACATTTTGGCAAACTATAGACCTATATCCAATCTCCCTTTAATTCTAAAATTCTTGAAAAGGCTGTTGCATCTCAGTTGTGTGATCATCTACATAGGAGCGGTTTGTTTGAAGTTTTTCAGTCAGGATATAGAGTTCATCATAGCACAGAAACAGCACTGGTGAAAGTTACCAACGACCTTCTTATAGCATCAGATAATGGACTCGTCTCTATACTTGTCCTGCTAGATCTTAGTGCTGCATTGGACGCCATTGATCATATTATCCTATTGGAAAGATTGGAACATGTTATTGGGATTAAAGGGCAGCACTAGGCTGGTTTAAATCATATCTATCAGATAGATACCAGTTTGTTCATGTTAATGATGATCCCTCCATATGTACCAGAGTAAGTCATGGAGTTCCACAGGGTTCTGTGCTTGGACCGATATTGTTCACCTTATACATGCTTCCCCTAGGCAATATTATCAGGAAGCATGGAATAAATTTCCATTGCTATGTGGATGATACTCAGCTATATTTATCTATGAAGCCAGACGAAACAGATCAGTTAAGCCATACTTCAGGCATGTCTTAAAGACATAAAAGGCCTGGATGACCTGTAACTTTCTTCTTCTGAATTCAGAGAAAACTGAGGGTTATTTTGTTTGGTCCCAAGCACCTCCAGAAACAGTTTATCTAATCATATAGTTACTCTGGATGGCATTAATTTAGCCTCCAGTACGACTGTGAGGAACTTTGGAGTTATTTTTTGATCAGGATCTGTCCTTTAACTCACAAATAAAACAAGTCTCTAGGACCGCCTTCTTTCACCTGCGCCAATATCAGTAAGATTACGAACATTCTGTTGCAGAGTGATGCTGAAAAATTAGTCCATGCTTTTGTTACTTCTAGGCTGGACTACTGTAATTCCCTATTATCAGGATGTCCAGTTAACTCTCTAAAAAGCATCCAGCTGATCCAAAATGCTGCAGCGAGAGTACTGACTGGAATTAGTGAGAGATCATATTACTCCTGTACTAACTTCTCTTCATTGGCTTCCTGTAAAATCCAGAATTGATTTTAAAATCCTTCTCCTTACATATAAGGCCCTCAATGGCCAGGCTCCTTCATATCTCAAAGAGCTGATAGTACCATATCATCCTAACAGATTGCTTCGTTCCCCAGAATGCAGGTTTGCTTATGGTTCCCAAAATCTCTAAAAAGTAGAATGGGAGGCCGAGCCTTTAGCTATCAGGCCCCTCTCCTATGGAACCAATTGCCAGTTTGGGTTCAGGAAGCAGACACCTCTCTAATTTTAAAGCGAAGCTTAAAACCTTCTTGTTTGATAAAGCTTATAATTAGTTGTAGTTACAGTCCTAGTTATTTATTAAACTTATAGTTAGTCACAATTATCTCTATAGACACTGTTACAGTTAAGGATATAGCCCTTAGTAGGGCTGGCTCAGGCAACTGAATCATCCCTAGTTATGCTGCTATAGGCCTAGTTACCTGCGCTTGATGGAAAATGTTCTTTTTAAAGCTATAAATTAAATTGTGGTTTTTCCCAAGGTTCAATTTTAGGTCCTATACCTTAATGCTGCCACTTGGGAAAAGTCTTTAGGAACACTCACGCCATATTTTGCTGTTATATACACTTTACTGTTTTGTCTCCTGAATGAAGGGCCAATCCAGGCTTTTTTAACTCTATTTTAATATCTTATGGATGGCACAAAGTTTTTCGGTCAATCAGGACAAATAAACTCTGAACACTAAAGCCTGTAAACAAGGGGAAAACCAGGGGCCAAAAGGGGCCTACATTAAAAATTTTATTAAACTGTTTTTTACCATCTGAAGAACATTGCCAGAGTGCAACCTTTCTCTCTCGCCAATGAGAGAACATTGTCAGGCCATCACCTGCAGAACTGATTACTGCAGCTCTGCTTTCGGTCTCCTAAGAAGAATATATTTCAGCTACAGTGCTTCAAAATTCAGCAGCATGTGAAATGACAAAGACCAGACAGAGATAATTCTTTCGATTTTAAAGTCTCTGCACTGGCTTTCCGTCTGCTTCAGAACTGATT
Source organism: Toxotes chatareus (assembly GCA_016801885.1). Classification (NCBI taxonomy): domain Eukaryota; kingdom Metazoa; phylum Chordata; class Actinopteri; family Toxotidae; genus Toxotes; species Toxotes chatareus. Next base: position 29,223 of record JAFBJY010000322.1, read on the forward strand.
TTAAGATCCTTTTTTGGTTTAAAAGCCTTAATGGTCTTGGTCCAACTTTATCAAGATTTGCTTTTAACCTATGAGCCTTTTTGAACCCTATTGTTTTCTGGCTTTAATTAAAACCCAAAGCAACAAAACCTATGGAGAAGCCTTTATTATATGGTCCAAGTCTCTTAAAGCCTTCCCCTGAAGACCTGGGGGCAAATGAGAGACTCTGAACCTTTTTTATTTTGTTTTGTTTATCACACATTTTAGTCTGTTTTTCAATCTTTATTTATTAATATTTTGTTTGTTTGTTTGTTTTCCGGATTTGCTTTACTTCGAAATTTTCTTTCATTTTCTGATCCACTTTTCAAACTTCACTTTGATTTCATTTAAAAATCCTTCTTTATCATATAGATTGTTTCCTGTAATGTATTTTATAATATTTTCTATTTTGATTATTTATCCTGCAATGTTTTCTCATTGCAAAGCCATTTTATGCATGTGTTTTCGGGTTTCCCGTTTTATTGAAACTTTTACTTAACTGTGGGTTTAATGATGGATTTGGGTGTGTTCTGTGTGTGGGGGACTAAACTTTAAGCATTTGTGCTAATGATTCAGGCGAATCAATTGTTCTAAGGGCTGTAGGTTGAGGTTTGTTCCAACCAATGAAGAGCAACAGTTTGACCAAACAACGTCTAAAACTGAATCATTGATAAATGGGGTCAAGTTCGGTGCTGCTTGGGTTGGGAAAAAAACCGCACACACGGCCCTTTGGAAGAGTTTGGACACCCTATGTATCTGTGAAAAGTGCTATAAAAATAAGATCTGATTGATGAACTGACTGAAATGTGAAACTGAAGGAATAATTTAGTCTGAGATAAGGAGGTCAATATGGAAAAACAGCTATGTAAATATCTCATTATTCAAGATGAATGATCTAAGTTCCTGGAATGAAATAAAACCATGTATTTAAAGATCAAGATTTACAAATAACAGAAAAGTGAACTGACCCGAGTTCCAGTTCAAGGTGTGGACTCTCACAAAAACAACAAAAGCACCTTCCTGGAATCCCAGCTGGTTTTCACCAGGTCCAGGCTCTTAGATGGAGGGTTGACTGAGCTGAGGCCAGAGAAGCAAAGCTGATCTCTGAAACCGGTAACTCAACCTGAATAAAGAATAAATCATTTGGGTAAAATCTTTAATCTTTGTCCTTTCTTTATTCAATTCAAACTTCAATTCAATTTATTTATTTAGCCCCACATCAAAATTGTCTCAAAAACGCTTCAGAGACCCAGAACGGACCCCGAGCAAGCCTTAAGGTAAGAGGATAGGAAAACCCCTTGACAGAACCTGCCAAAGGGGACCCCCTGATGGCATGGCTGGGTGAAAGGAGAAAGGAGAAAGGAGGACAGCTGCAATGGAGGAGAGGAGGAGAAGGACATGCAACATAATACAAAAGGTGACAATGGGTTTAGAGGCCAGATTTAGATTATAGTTAGTGAACAATTAGTGGATCGTGTGCCCAGCAGATTCAGTTAGGATAGGAAACAGCATTTACTTTATACTGCATAGAATAGTAATCCAAAATTTATGTGTAGCAGGGACATTAAACGGGTTTGAAATGACATTGTAACAAAAACAACAGCAGGTGGGTGACCAGGACCCAATGAGAACATGCAGCTCGGAGCCAAAAGGGTACTCGAAAGGTACAGAGAAAGAGAGACCAGAAGCAAGCACAGGACTAGGGACAGAAGGGCACAGGTTAAGACATGAATAAAAGCTAATAAAGGGAATGAGGGTCCTGAAAAAAGGAAGAAAGAGAGAAAATGGAAAATAAATTTGTAGTCCCCAAGGCCCAGGCCTATTTTCAGCATCTGGGAGGTTCCAGGTTGCCTGAAGCCCTAAATGGTTTTCCTAATGAACTCTATAGAATGATCTTATCTAAATAATTCAATTTTATTTATATAGCGCCTTCCACAATCAAAATTGTCTCAAAAGCGCTTTACAGAGACCCAGAGCCTGACCCCAGAGCAAGCACTTAAGGCGACAGTGGCAAGGAAAACTCCTTTTAACAGGAAGAAACCTTGAGCAGAACCTGGCTCAGATGGGGACCCTCCTGCGATGGCGGGCTGGGTGAAAGGAGGAAAAGGAGGAAGATGGGACAGCTAGGAATGGAGGAGAGGGGAGAAAGACATGCAGCATAATACAGACAATGTGGGTCAGTATTTACATTACAGTTAGTGAACAGTTATTGGATAATGTGTGCTCAGCAGATTAGAATTATGAAACAGAGCACGGAGGCAAAAAGCTGTCATGACTGGTAATTATTTACATTACAGTTTGCAAAGAATATTAATCAAATATTTATCTGTAGCAGAGCAGACATTAAACATGTTAGAAATAGATCATTGTAAACAATAAACAGCAGCAGGTGGGTGGAGCCAGGACCATAGGACATGCAGCTCGGAGCCAGAGGTACCTGCAGTAAGGTACAGAGAAAGAGAGCAATATGGCTGGGTATCATCCGCACAACAATGAAGAGTATTCCATGCTTCCTATGTAATGCCTAGGAAACGCATAATTGGTGAACAGTATCAGTCCAACACAGAACCCTGTGGAACTCCATGACTTACTCTACAGTATATATGGAGGGACCATCATTAGCATAAAACAAACTTCGTTATCCTCCCAGTAGGTACCAGTTTAAACCGACCTAGTTAACATTCCTTTATCCCGTAACATGTTAATCTGTCAATAGGATGTATGATCGTGGTGTCAAATGCAGCACTAGGTCTGGCAGGATAGAAGTATAGAGAGGCAGTCCATTATCGATGCTATAAGAAGGTGATTTAGTAACTTTCCCACCAGTGCTGTCTCTGTACATGATGAACTCAAAATCCTGAAAAACTTCAAACAAACCGTTCTATAGCAGATGATGCCTTTGAGTTACAACAACCTTTTCAAGATTTTAGAATTAAAGGGAATTGAATATGGGTCTATAGTTTGCCAAAATGTTAGGGATCCAGAGAAGGCTTTTTTAAAGTAAAGGTTTTGATAACTGCAGCACCTTAAAAAGCCTGTGGGACATATCCTGTAACCAACGAGAAGAGTTGTCTGATACAATATATGAGTTATGATCAAAAGCAACGCTTACCTCTTCTAAGAATCTGATCAGGATAGGATCCAAAGAACGCTCAACGATAGTTTTAGATTTAAAGAGAAACTAACGAAGTGAGTTCAGCTTCTAGATCTGGGAAGAGAAACAGTCTAGATTGATCAGGGACTGGCAGACGACTACTAAAGATGCTATTCCTGGGCAGCCATACCTGCATCATTAACAGTTGTGAAGCAGGATAGAGATGGATTCTGTCTCTAATATCTGCTATTTTTGGTGTTGCTAAAAGCTCATAAAAGTCATTACTATTGATGCAAATAAAGGATGGATGGTACAAGCAAACTGTGGCTCTTTGTCAACCTAGCTGCAATGCTGAAAGAAACCTCAGGAATTGTTCTTGTTTCTGTGTGATGAGTAATGGTAATAGGCAGTTTGCTTGCCTTATGAAGACTTTTATAAACGTTATAATGCTTGTCTTTCCAGGCTGGAGGCGTTCACTCCCTAAATTAATAAAATTAACCATTTTCCTTTTCCAGCTTTTACAGTGATATCTAGCACAAGAAATGCGTGTTTGTGAATTGTACCATGGAGCTAACTTCCTCTCTGATTACTGACTTCACTTTTCGAAAGGGCAGCAAGTCGAGGTTGAGCATAGCAATGGAAGCAGCAGTAATATCAACTGAAACTAGTCTACTGCTGCTACTTTGGAGTAGACGATATTGCCTCTATTAAAACGGCACACTGGCAGCGGAGATAACAAAAATTGAATAAGCTATCATATATTTAATAATGGCATTATCAGACCAGAAATCTTACTGATAGTTAATTTTTTTCTCAGGTACTTGTACCCATTCGTATAGTAAATTCAAATGTTACTAAGAATGATCAGACGAAGCTTGAGTTTCCTGAGGGGAATACTTGTCAAATATTCAACTTCTATACGGGATGATAAATACAAGATCAGGGCATGCAATTAAAACAGGTAAGAGTTGGTTTAGCCCAACTTGTTTCTTAAAAAGTAAATTGGGTCTAATACTGAATGAAAGCAGTCTTAAGGCTGTCATTGTGAGTATCGACTTGAATAGTAAAATTAGCCCCACTATAGTTACTCTATCCGTACTAAGCACTAAAATCAGAGTGAAATTCAGTGATTCAGACAAAAACTCACAGATGAAAGCAGCAGGTAAGATTTGACCACACCACAACCAAATAAATACTGGTTTTTTATTTAAGAATATTTTGGATGTGGTGAAGCTGTGGGCCAAACACGATATGCTATATTTGGTAGCTTGGGTCTAGGATTAAGTCATAAACTTGGGTAGTAGATTGCTCGCCTCCTCCTCCTCAGCCTGTGCCTCGAGAGATATGATAATTAATACGACTAGCAGGGAACGACTCCATTTACATTGACATACTCACCCTCCTGCCGTGAGGTCACAAACTCATACAAGAATAAATCCAATCTGCTGATCCATTATCAAATCGCCGCTATTAGAGTTTAGACAAGAGATCTAATGTTGTAGCCAGCATCTGATTGTGAGAATATTTTAAGTTCAGATAACGCATTATAAATTTTTTTTGAGGTTTTTATGAAGTAACACCTCTTGCATTTTTAATTTATACACTTACATTGGCCAGGAACAGGTACAGTCTCTATGAGGGTCAAGAATACAGTGGAGTGGTAGGAATAATAAGAATCATGAGAATCATGGGTGGTGACAGCTCTAGAGAAACTGCAGAGAAGCGGTAGGACTCAATTTTCTAGATATGGAGCGCACCATTCAAGTGGGGGTGGACCATCTCTTCATTTAGAAGAGATATTGGAGGTTTCTTTAGAAGGAAGAAATCATCCCCTTTCTGGGTAGTAATTTGTTAACTCAACATCCCCTTTGTAATTAACCCAAGTATACATATACAGGAACTGCCAGAATCATGCTCCAATTTAACATTCTGTGGGGTGTAATGTAACTGCTGTGTGTTCGTTAAAAAAGAAGAGCTTAAGCCCTCACTGGCTGAATTTCATTATCATCAATGGGAAAAAAATAGCACACAAAAATTAAAATCAGCCCACCACCCTCCCCATCCAGAACCGACGAGAGAGCCAGATGACAGGGAAGAGCTGTCGCCTCTCACCTGATGGTCTCTGCTGCTAAGGTGTCAAAAATGATCTGACAGCCATCTGTGAAGACTGCATTTGGAAATTAACAGGATATCTTGTCCGGTCCATTATTTGAATTCAGGTTCAATGTGATGAAGCCAGAGCTTCAGAGATGATGATAAAAATTAAAGAAGAGAGGGAATTTTTTCCCTCCTGCTGGTAAAAATAGCAGAGTCTTTATATAATGATGAATAAACCCAACTATCTACCTTAAGAGCTTTGTAGAGGCTTTGAAACGGGAGCACTAGGGAAGAGCCTCCCTAAGTAGAGTATTTCTTCAGTCAAACACGCAAAATCTTTTTCTGATGACAGTAGATGAAAAACCAGACGACCATTGAGCAGTGGCTCCCCGATGATGTGACAAAAACATGGAAATGTTTTTTTCTTTTTTCTTTTTTCTATTATGTGTTCACGTGTTTATTTTGCTACAATTCCCTGGGGTTTTAGTTGATACCATCTAAATAAAGTTTTTTATTAATTTTTTTTTTATAATTTGTCACTTAAATATATGTCATGATCAACGTCAGTGGCCGTCGCCTTTACTTGCTGGCGGGACCGCAGCGGGAACCTACCACTGTAAGCATGAAAAGTGCCCAAAAAGAAAAAGTGCCGGAGAAAATAGAGAGTTTAATGCAAGCGTGGACATCTGCTTTTTATTCATCACAATGATTGGCTTATAGCCTGGTGTGCTTGATAGAAAGCAGAAATTATCAAACAAAAAAACGAACGCTGATATTTCAAAGCAAGCATTTAGCATTTCATTAGTACCAAATCAAGATGAGCCGAGAGCAATTTCTGGAATTGCAATGACAAGCTGAGAGAGAAAACTATCTTCAAAAATGGACTAGCTTCCATAGTCAAATTCACAGGCCATGCTAGTTTTTTGGCAGCTTCAGGAGATCAGAAGAGGGTAAGCTCACAGACGAGAATACATAAAAGAACGTTTTATTCAAATACCAGAGGGAAATTGTTCAGAAAAATTAAAGAATGCTCTTCTGCAAAGACCGTTAAAGACAGGACCATTAAAATGGCGCAAATATCAGTAAGTAAGCAAATTGATAGATAAATTCAGCTCAAAGCATTTTCAATTCCGATTGATTTAAGTGATGTCACGCTAGCAGATAGCACTTTATGCAGAACGCCAATGCTGATGGGCTCGAAGAACTGATTGATCATACCGCTAGGGCCAAACCTGGGGCAGGGATTTGTGATGCTGGAGGTTGTCTAAAAAGATAAAGGGATAAACACGACCACTTATGTCATTCACTGGCGGGCCAAAAGGAGGACAAGAAGGGCTTTGAAATTCCCCAAAAATCATCAGAGATCTGATGACGTTCACTGCATTATCCACCGAAGCACTTTCACAAACATTTCCCCGAATTTGGGAAAGTAAGAACCCTTTTATCAAGATATGAACAAAATAATTGACAAGGCCACCGACAGTTTTGTTCGTTGTTAGAAGAAGTCAAAAAGGATTCAGATCCTGCTGAAAAAGTCCGTGGCTTCCAGGGGACAGAACCTTCGCCGCCTGTCTGGAGCATCAAACCCTTAAAGTAAGGCCTATTATCCTGAACTGGAGACCCCTCTTGCTGAAAAGTTTCCACTTCATGGTGGGATATGACAAAGTTACATCTGAATAAAATTCAAGAAAGGAAGTAGCACTGCAACATGCTGGAAAAAGGGGATTTTGGCATTTTAGCAAGATGACAGTGTCAACAGAGATGACAAATACACGCCTTCACTTCCCCCTAAGAGAGTTCAAAACAAACAATCATAAATTGGATTATTCCACTTGCATTACTGCAAGCAAGCTGCATTTGAGAAAGATTCAGTGAGTTCAAAAAGGGGAACAGATTCTTTCCTTTACCGCTGAAAGCCCATCCCTGCTGAACACATCCGCATTCAAGGTAAGTAAGCCTGATCTAGAAATTGAACTGGCGATATTGGGATAAAGTTTTTTTAATTCGTTAAATCCCCGTCACGGATCTTGAAAGAAAAGTTTAAGGCACTCTCCTTTAAAAGCACAAATGGGTGATATGGAAAACCGCCAACCCGGGCAAACTTATTTTGCAAAGAAAGTCCCCTCTGACACCTATATCAAATGGAAGGTGATTTGAGTCCATCCATCTTTGGCTCAACTTATTACGAGAAGTTTTCCAAGCAGAAATTATAGTCCAAATGCCCATCAGGAGGGCTCACAGTCCTGTGAAGATGAAAGTACATTCTAGGCCGACATAAAGGGAAGATCTGCAGGGAAATACACCAGAAATCCACTAAAGGAAGAACAATATTTAATAACTATTGTTTCTAAAATACTCTACTATACTTTTTTTTTTGTATTTTGTAAAGCCATTGATCACTGGTGGCTGCCAACAAACCAAGAGGGAGAAGCATGGGTTACTACTATTAAACATATTATATATTAAAGTTGGTGTTTGTATTCAGTGATTCCAATTTTTAAAATTTAAATAAAAGATTAAACTTTAGAAGTTTATAAACTCAGCTCTGACAAAGGGCTCTTTGTAAAGGACTTAATTTGTTTAGACCTGGGAGGTTGATGGTTCTTTTTGACAGCAGATTGACTCCAGACTTGATGGGTGATGGACATGAAGACACCGAAACTCCTGGAACTAAGATGGATTAACAGAACACCTTTCAGTGCTCTCTCTTTCAAAGACCTTGTGAACATCCGAAGTACACTAGGCTGCTTGAAAGATGCCCCACTCTTCAGGTCTGATTTATAGAAGATCAGGTTTCTTTCTTGGCTGCTCAAAAGCCAGTTTTCCCAGAGATACAATTTATCTTCCTGGTCTCTGACTCCATGGATCTAACTCTCACTTTCTTTACATCTTCAGTTTGGACTGAACACAGGAAGTGGATGTACATCTCAGTCAGGGTTGGGCAGCCCTCCTCCCTCTTCGGTTTCAAACCCTTTCCCCAAATTTGGGAGTGATCAGCAGAAGACCCATGTGGACATGATGGAGGTTTGAGTCTTGATGTAGAGAATCCTCTGACCTGCTCCTCCTCTCTGAACCCTTCCTGAAGTTTTCCTTTGGGTCATTGAACCCTCGACCTTCTGTCACAGCAACACACTCAGGGAGGGATCTGATTCTGCAGGGGGGTTTGGGTTTTCCAGAAGCAGGAGTTGGTTTCCCTTTATGAGGTTTGTCAGCACCATCCACGAGGTGGGGCTCTCAAAGATGTTTTTTGTCTGAGCTTGTTTCTGGCCTTTGGGTTCCTGGATGTTTTCAATCTGTCTGACCCTTTTCATCAGGCTCTCCAGTCCTCTCCTCGTGATGTAGAGCCTTGTGATCGATTCAGAGGTTGGGTTTCCCGCTTTTTAAGTCCCCAAACACACACTGGAACTCTTCTTCAGGTAGATTTAAGTTCGCTAAACTGGAAAAGGGCCTGAATAAACAAACAGAAACAACATCAATGATCAATGATTCTAAAGAAACATGAATTTTATCCCCAAAGAACACACATGAACATATTCCTCCATGTCTAGTCAGCTTGGGCCCATTTGTCCAATGTTGAATCTTAGAAATTCATGCTTTGCGAATGTCAACCAGCTCCTCTCTTCATTCTCCAGGAAGTTACTGGATCTTTAAAAGCCTCTGGCTCCTCTATGGTCTCACGGGCCAACACCTCCCTCTCCTCTGACTCTCTGGGCATTCTGGGTAACTGACTCAAACCTTCTGGATCTTCTCAGCCCCCTTTTTTCACAAAAGTGACAATTTCGGTCCAGCACTGAACAGAAAACTAGAATGACAAATCAAAGCAAAACCAGGAGCCAAACATCAGATCCATGTTTGGGCACTTTACAATCCCCTGCTCTAAAGTGCAGCGAGTTATTTCACCAAAGATTCAAAAATTGTTGTCCATGTCAGACCTAAATATGGAGTCCAGGGGTTGGTCGATGCTGTGGGCAGACTGAGCATGGAACTCTGGCCTCCTGGTCCATCTGTGGAGGAATCATGAGAATTGTCACATTATGTTGAAGCATCCGAGGTTTTATGCTTGAACAAACAACAGCGCTTTTATGTTCTCTGTGGTATGTCCTGATTAAAACAACACTACTGTGCTGTTTTCAAAGGAAACAAATCTTCTTTCCCCAAACCTTAGAGTATCCAAAAAGGGCCCGCGTTTTAAAATTAGCATGGCTAATTTTTAAATAGCCTGCACACAAAAAAACCCACTGGAGATCTGGTTCAGAAACTGTTACAATTGAACTATATTAATTTTACGTGTTTTTGGACAACTTTTGCTAACTGCTTCTTTCTATTTTTAAAATTATTCTAACTCAATTCAGAAAAAAATTTCTCTTTTTTATAAAGAGTTTAAATCAGAGAGCATTTAAACCCTTAAACTACTCCGGCACAGGTTTTTAAAAAAAGGTCAATAAAGAAAACCAGAAATACGTATATGTAAAACACTTTTTTGTAAAAACTAAAAAATAGGGAGAACCCGATTAAATAGTTTTTTAGGAGTAAACAGCAAAACCGGGTTTTATGTGAACATTACCTGATACACAGTAAGCTCAGAGCTGCTCCTCTGAAGAAAAAAACCATGAGGTCCCACGCCTCAACTTTAAGTATATTTCCCCATGACTAGACCATTCACATTACTTTTCCTTCCCTAATCCGAACTAATGGTTTTAAAAATCCAGAATTCCCTTCTTGGAGTCTTCCCATGCTTCTGCAATTTGCCCCGTTCCTTTGTTTTAATAACCCGCTAGTTGGGGGCAGTAGACCATGGCTAATTCAGTACAAAATTTTAACCACACTAAAAATTCATTTAATAAGATTTAAATTCTTACTGGAAAATGAAAAAACTTTATTCTAAAATTTGAAATCTTCTACATAAAAGGTTTTTAATTAATAGGAAAACAAACACATTAAAAACTTCTTTGAAGATAAAGACTTCTCTAGTCCTGAAATCATCTTTGCCATTAGATCTTATATTCCTTAGTAAAGTCAATTGGTAAACCATTACTGTAACATGTTGAATAGGGTTAAAACAATTTTACGTTTTTTACATAAATGTCCAAGGTCTTGCCTAATGAAATTTCAGTCCAGTTCTAAATTTAGAACATGATTTCATGGTTACCATTATTTCAACGAATAACAGATAGTTGCCATATTTAGCACAAAAATAAAGCAACTCAGCTAAATTTTGTTCTAACGGTAACTGTTTTAAGCCCTTTGTTGTTTATAAACCCAAATTTTTCAACATTTAATTCTTTAAATTTTGGACTTAACCTTCCGAATTAAACTTTATATTTTATCAACTTGGTCCTTTACTCCATTAAATTCCCCTTAAGGGCCTTGGTTGATTTACATTTTGTTAGTGAATTTCCCTGTTTTCTTCTAGCAATTACTTAATTTGTGTTTAATTCTGATAGCTATCCAAATCTGGAATTACGGCTGTTAAACAGAATTAACTATTCTGTTAATTCTTATATTCCTTCCTTTATAAATTATTTAAACTTCTTTAAAATAACCTAATCAGTCCTTATATCTCAGGTTATGTATTAAATTCCTTAATTCAGATAGGTTGTCTTCAGGTCTTGACAAAATTGTAATAAAGGGGCCAGCCTTTTGTTCACCCTCTCCAAATGGAAAATTGCGTTTTTGTTCAAAGCATAAATTCCTTTTATAAGCAAAGGGACTAATCTGGTTATTATTAAATTAGTGAGTCATTTTTTTGAACTAAAGTAGTACTTTAACCTGAAAATTTTGAATTATAGACAGTCGTGATACCTGGTTTTGTTGTGCTGAACATTTTTTAAAATTTCTTAAATTCTCCCAAAATAGAACCCAACTTGATGCTGTTAAATTTAATAATGGATTCTGTTTTATAGAACACCCTTTTTTAGTGCTTAATTTTTAAGGTTTCTTAAAGCAACATAATTCTCAAGGGCCCGGTGTGACTATCCAAATTCTCTAAAGGGTATGGATCCTAATGGATTACGGTGTCCCGGAACAACTAGCAACCTCATCCAAATGCTAGATCACGTGTAAAATTAACCTTTGTTTTCAAAAAACCATTTCGGTAATTTTTATTCCTTCAGCGGGAAACCTCTAAAAAACTTGGGTAAAACTTAAATCTTCACCCTTAGGGCTCCCAGGCTGCTATAAAAAAATGACCTCCTTCCAAAACCCCAATTGCCTTGTTCCGTACTTTCTGGGCTCCTTGGTAGCAATGTTTTGCTCGCCCTTCTGTACCGCATCTTATGTCAAATTCCTTTTATGTTAATGCATTCCATGTTTTAGAAAAATAACTAAATTTTTCGAATGATAGCCAAATAGTTGGAAATTAACCTAGGACTTATTAAATATTTACATCCGAATTTTCCAAATTTGGCATAACTCATGTAGATGGGTACAAGGAAAAAAAATTGCATATCTATTACGCTGCCCTTTAGGGTCTGTCTTCTTGCCAGCCAGTCTTTTCCTCTAATTCAATCCTTTCTTTAATTCTAATCCAAGGGTTTCCCCCCATCCCACTTAGGAATATTAATATTTTTGATTTGTTAGCTTTTGCCGTCTAAGTCCCTTTTTTAAGTAGGACCAACCTTCTTCTGGAAAGTTATATTTTTAATTTTTATTTAATACGGATGAGCTTAGATTTTAAATTTATGCCCCGATTAAAAATTTGAATGGATTAAAATCAACTTTGGACGTCAAATTGTAAAACTAAGGACTGCAGGAACAAGTAGTGTTAAATAGGATAAAAATTAAAAAAAGGTCCACTGGGTTTTTAAAAAATTAATTAGGACAATGTTAGAGGTGAACTTTCAACGAAAATTTGGCAAAAGCTAATCTTAGGAAGACGGATGCTCACAATCATAGAAACCTAAAACTTGTCTCAAAATTTACCCATAAAGGACATTAAAATTTTTATAAGAAGAGGACTGTGAGATCCATTTCTAAACTGGGTGGCGGGATGACCTTGGCCCGGGGCCCCAAAGCGGGTTTTCCCCAAGGCCCCGGCCCCCCGCGCTTTTTTTTTCCCCATCCCCCCCCGGGGGGGGCTCCTTTCAAAAATTTGGTAAATTTCACTGGGAAAAAAACCCTTGGCTTTTTCCCCCCCCTTTTTTTAAACATGGCTTTCCCCAAAAATTTAAAAAATTTTTTAAAAAAAATTTTGGGTTTTGGCTTTTTTTTTCCCCTTTTAAACCCACCCTTTTTTTTTTCCCTTTCAAAGGGCCCCACATGCGGGGTTTAAAAAACAAACCCCCCAACTTTTAAAAACCCCTTTAAATTTTTCCCGGGGAAAACCTTTTTTTTAAAAAATTACTTTTTTTTTAAGGGAAAATTTAAGGGAATTTAATTAATTTAAACCCGCAGGACTTTAAAACCAATTTTAAAAATTTTATTAAACTTTTTTTTTTGGGAAAATTTTTAACCTTTTTTCTTTGGGGGAAAATTTAGGTAAAGGGAAAATTCTACGTTTTTCCCCAAAAAAAATTTTTAAAGTTAAAAATAAGGGTAAAAAGGAGTTAAAAAAAAAAAAGTTTTTTAAAAAAACCCTTTTACCTTTTTTTAAAAATAAAAATTTAGCCTAAAACCCCTTTTTTTTTTTTTTTAAAAAAAAAAAAAAATTTTTGGGGAAATCCCCGGGTTAAAACCGCGGAAAACCGGGAAAAATTAAAAGGGGGGTTTCCCTTTTTCCGTTTTTAAAACGTTTTTTTCCCCTTTTTTTTTTTTTTTTTTTTTCCCCCTTTTTTTTTTTTTAAAACCAAGGAAAAAACCCATTTTTTTGCCCTTTAAAAAAATTTTTTGCAGAGCCTTTTATTTTTGAAGTTTGGGGGCCCGGGGGGTTTTTCCGGGGGCCCTTTTTTTTTTTCTGTTTTCCCAAACCCTTTTTTAATTTTTGGTTTTTTCCCCTGGGCCCCCCTCTTTCACTCTTTTTTTTTCTTTTTTATCCCCCCCCCGGGTTTCTTTACAGTTTTAAAAAAATTGTTTCCCCTTTTTTTTGAAATAAAAAAAAATTTTAAAATTAAAAAAAACCCAAAAAAATCAAAGGGTTTTTTTTAAAATTAAAATTTTTTTAAAAAAAAAATTTTTCCCTTTTGGGGGAATCATGGAAATTTTTCAAAAAAAAAAAGGGGTTTTTCTTTCCCAACCCCAGGCCCTTTTCCCAGCGCCCCAATTTAAAAAAATGGGGGGGGGTGATTAAAAAAAAAGGGTTTTTGGGGGTTTTTTCTTGCCCCAAAAAATAAACCTTTTTAAAAAATAAAAAAATTACAAGGGGCCCCCTTTCCCCAAGGGAAAAAAACCCCAAACCCCGGGAAAAAGGGGGGGAAAAGGGGGAAAAAAAAAAATGTAAAAGAGAACCCAAAAAGGGGTTTAAAAAAAAAGGGGGCCCTTAGGGTTTTGGGGCCCTTTATCCCCAGCGTTCTCAAATTTTTGGGAAAAAAAAATTTTTAAATTTTTTTTTTTTTAAAAAAAATTAAAAGGATTTAAGAAAAAAGCCCGGGGAAAAAAAGATAAAACTTGGTGGGCCCCGGGGGGAAAATTTTTTTAAAAAACCCCGGGGAAAACCCAAGGTTTGGGGAAAAAAAGAATGTTAAAAAAAGTAAAAAGGCGGGGAAAAGGGGAAAAAAAGGGAAAAAAATTTTGGGAGGTTTTTAAAAAATCGCTTTGTTTTTGGAACCCCAAAAAATTTTTTTTAATTTTTTTAAAATATTTTTTGTAACAAATTTTTTCCCAAAAAAAAAAAAATTTAAAAATTTTTTGGGGGTTTTTTTTTTTCCCCCAAAAATTTTTTTACCTGAATTTTAAAAACCCCCAATTTTTTAAAATTTGGGGAAAAAAAAGAAAGGAAAAAAAATTTTTTAAATTTTTTTAATTTTTATTTTGGGCCTGGCCAGTTTTTGGTTTTAAATTAATTTTTCCCAAAGGGGTTTTTTTTGTTTTAAAAAAAATTTTTAAAAAAAAATTTTTTAAAGGTTTTGCGTAAATAAAGCGAGCTATTTACCTGATCAGTCGGTCAGAATGGAGTCGGACGAGGAGCAGCAGGAGCTTGAGCCGCAGCTGGCAAAACAGAGCCGGGACAGGAATGCGTTGGCCAAGACAGAAACGAATACGTAACGCCGTTACATGTATTCCGTTAGTCCCCAACACTGTCCATACGACTGAAGTGGAGTTCTTTTTGGGGACCAACTCCAAGCTTTGACTTCCGTTGTCGGCCATGGCTACCCGCTATACCTTGACTAAAACAGCGAGACTAGTAAAAAAAAAATCAGCACTGCTCATACTTCGCCGTGATTGGTTGGTCATGTTCACGTGAAGCGGGCTGTTAGTTGCCCAAGGAAAAAAAAAAAACTTCTCGTGCGTCTGTGCACAAGCGTAGAGCTGCAATTAATAGAATGTGCCCTAGAGACGATAATACGATCTCTCTCCTCTGGCAGATCGTCACTTAGAACACTTTCTAATCCTTCACGATCTAATATCGCCATATCGCATGTTGATATATTATCGTGAATAGTCCAGTTTATCTATAATCTTGTATTCACGCATTGCCCTAAACTGTACATAGATTCTTCACCCAGGTGTGTTTCCTTTTAAAGTGCCTACAGGCTGAAGAGTTTGATGTTAGTTAGATCCTGTCTCATTTTCTTTTCCAGTGTGCAGCAGTGACAATTGCTACAAATCCCTCTATTTTCCTTGGCCAGATCAAACATATACAAAGATCAGGAATTTGGTCTGTGTTACTCAGCTTGGGGCTTTTATTGAGGAATGTCTCTCTGCAGCTGAGGTTCTCTGTTTTGACGTCATTGTTCTGTAAACACAGTGGGCTCTCACTTGCTGTCAGAAAGCGCCCAGAATTCTGCTTCCACAAATAGACAGAGGTAAGCTGCCATAAAATGGATCCAGTCTGACTATATTGTATTATAATAGCTTTCTGCTGAGGATGATTGATGCTGTAATAGCCCTCACACCTGTGAGTTCAGAACTGTGAGACTGGAAGGCTGCTTCAAGTGGTTCATTTGTGATGCTTTTGTTTATCTTGGTATCTCTTAAATCTGTAAAGAAGTAAGTATATATAAAACAGATGTCAGCAACCCTTAATATTATAATTATAATTATAAATATTATATAAATTCATAACTTTGCTCCCTCTGGTATTAAGTAACATAATAATCTTAAGTTTCATAGTAATTTTATTGCATACTGTTCAAATATGTGCATATTGCTTTGTATATATTTATATATCTTATATAAGTATTGTCAGCATCTGCCAGCAGATCTGTAGGAACCTCCGGTTATAGATGGATGTTTCAAATAGTACTCTGTTAAGACTGAAAGATACTTGTTGTATCTGGACCCAAAAGCAGACAGGAGAGATGTCAATCGCTTTAACCAGCTGGCATGGTCAAAGTTTAAAAAAAGGGTTTTCGGGTATCGCTGTAGTGGTATAGAGCGAGACACGGGAGATTAAACCAGAGGAGATTGCAGGTGGAGAGAGCACGGGCACAGTGAGAGTCTGTGGAGAGCAATGTTCAAAAAGGTAAGTATAGTCACACAAAGTATTGGCTTGAGAAGAGTAGAGATCTAGCTGTCACCACAGAGATGACAGAATGAAAACTGACAAGGTGTTGACAGGGACGCTGGAGCCTCATCCTTGTGGGAGGAGGCACTGATTTTTCCCACACCCACCAGGTGTGTGCAATCAGCCTGAGTAAGAGGAAGGAGTAGGAGGGATGCTTTCAGGAATCCACAACTGGAAAACACAATCACACCAAAGACACACACCTACACATGCACACAGAAAGAAAGAGGAGAGGAAAAAGAAACAAAACAACAACAACCCCAGAGGCAGTAGAACTGTTTCATAATAGCACCTTTGAACAAAAGAAGACAATGTTATATTCATTGTTTTCTTAGTTTAACTCCAGTAAGAGTTTGATGATTTAACACCTGAAAATCTAAACAAATGACGGGTAATCCTTCTCTGCACAACTGAAAACACTGAGTCTACAGAAGAGGTGGAGAGTATTTGAAGAAGAGTTCAGAGTGTTGAGTCAACAGACTGAAGATTCTAGAACAGAACTCGCTCTCCAGAATGTTCCCCTATTCATCCAGGTCATTGTAATCTTCTTTGATGAAGCCCCTTGGATAAGAGGCAAATGTCTTCCCAGACAAATATAAGTCCAGTTGCTCTCGATTCAATTTGAGAAAAGAGATAGAATAGAACTCATGTCACACATTCTAGGAAGGTCACTATGAAACGCTTTGGATCAAATATCATCCTGTTAGTTCAATAAGGAATAAAATGTCAAACCAGCTCTTACAATGCCTTTACTGTGAAGTGATGTAAACATAACATATGAAATCTATTTATTCAATGCACAGTCTAGCTGGATCATTGGCCACCAACATTTTTATTACTCAGCAAAAATCCACCGCTGTTCATGCTGTAAAGGATAATATTGATGATGTTGTTGTACTTTTTTCCCCATCGTTAAGACCAAACCAATAAATGAACTAATCTCACTAATACTCTCTGCAGTTTTATGCCTCATTAGCGACTGTATTCCTCTGTGTCATTGGAGCTCATTTGTTGTCCAGAGATTATTAAAAAAACATCTGTGAGTCTCTGCACTGTTGCAATGGCTGACATGTTCCTTTATTATTTTGAATGTGGAGGAGTCTAGTTCATTTTGAGTCCAGTCCATCCACGGTCCTGCTGCCATAAACATCGGTTCCTTCTAACCAAATGTGTAGAAATCTCCTGCACAAGAATATAACAACAAAACCTATCTCTCCTGTTTGAGTTTGTTTCATTAAAAGAAAACTACAACATCCAGGATATCTTAGCACATTACTTATTTGAGTTTTTTCTAAACTGAAACTATTTTTAGTGGACGTGTTTTCAAAGATTAAAAAGCTGAGAGTCACAGATGGGTGAGGTATGTGTAAGTGCCTCTGAACCCAGAGCTATGTTACTTTTCTGATCCTTGTGGTCTGATTCGTAATCACACCCATAAGCCCAGTGGCTTGATTGTGTGCTTATCATATGGACAATATTGAGTTTTTTCGTGCTGATCATGACTGTGAGATATTCTTCTGTTGTCAGCTTTGACTTTGTTTTGGTGTGATGCACTGTAGTTTGTGTTAAAGAAAGACGAAGTCTGCACGGTTCGCAAATATCCTTTCTAAAGAAATTCTAATGGAAGTTCGATGGAGTAGATGTCACAGCCCAAAGTGGAGTGTGCTGTAAAATATTTTAGGAAGTTACGCCAATGTGTACTGTGGTGGGTCAGGCTCTGTGGATAAAGAAGATGATACTTGATGGAGGACTTCTACTCTTTAAGTGCTGGGACATGGAAACAGTTTGATGTGTTACAAATCTTCATTTCCAATGTGTGAATCACTTTCATCATCTCTCAAGACTTGGGCCCAAAAATGTTAGTTGCCAGCAGCCTAAGACCTGTAGGAGAAATAATCTGTACTGTGTCCAACGTGAACTAACCAGTACACACTGCTTCCCCACTTCTTACAATCATTCCACTTATTATTGCAGTTTAAAGTTTCAGCTTCTTACATTTACCTATCACTGAGTCCACTGTACAGGTCTCATACTCAACACTAGAAGGTTCAAATTTCCTTTTGGCTTCAGAGTTTTCATTTTTGTCTATTTCCCAGTGCAATACAATTTCAGTGTCCTGTAGTAAATCTGCAGAACGAGTCGTGAGGACTTCAAAGCTTGATCTGGTTGTTGCATGGAAGTGTTTCAGGCAGTGTTCATGTTCGTTCTCCTTTATGGGTGGACAGTAAAATAATCAGTGATTTCCACTGTGGAGGAAATTTAGGCTGCTGAGAATTTCTTCCTGCCCTGAAAACCTTTAGTCCTGAAACTTGAATCTAAAATATATGTTGATGTGTTGGAGGTGGCAGCCGTGGGATACTGGATGAGTGTTCATCTGCAGTGTTTTGAGGTAGAAGGAAAACTGTTGATGAGTGCAAGGACAGAATAGGCTTGGAAGTTTAATCCCCCTGCCACTTTAGAGACCTCAGCTTTGATTCTTGTTTTCTGCTCCATGTAGCCTGAAGCACAGGACTGTATTAAGTCCTAGTTGTTGAAGGATCTTACCCATTAAGCAGTGAAACTATTTACAGTTAGGAGAAATGGTGTATCTATTCTTTGAAATGTTTTCTTTCTGTTTCTTGTCTTTTACGATGGTCACTAAGCTTCAAATCTTGTGAAGGTTCAGAATTCAGCCCACCAGTGTGAGAGAGCTGATATGTTTAAAGGTTCATAGACTGAAAAGGTTCCAGGAAGTTATTATCTTGAAAAAATGATCCCACAAATTTAACTTTGGAGGAATTTAATTGTGTGCCTGCTCCAAATACTATGCTAGGTCTATGTGGAGCAGCTTGTGTATTACATTATGTTTCTGTTTGTTTATGAGACTGTGAATATTATTAGCTGACTGGATGAATAGAACACAAGAGAGATTTGTTTGCAGATGGATGAGACCTTAATGTCGACTAACCCTTATTTAGACGCACACACACTTTGTTCTGCAAGAAGTTATAGTTGGTGTCAGAGCAGCATCAGAAACACAAGGAATGATCATTACAGATTCTGGATTTGCTGTAAGTCTATATTCTTCACAGTGTGTGTGTGTGGTATCACTGAATAATTAATTAAACAGGCAGTAA
>JAFBJY010000323.1:0-85184 GCA_016801885.1 Toxotes chatareus
AATGAAGTGTCGGGACTAATGCTTTCCCCGTATGTGTGTGTGTTTTTTTTTTTAACAGTGTATAGATCATGGTTTTTTCTCATTGACTGAATTGATTTTGTTAAATGGTTAAGGAGCAAAGACTTTTGTTGTATTGTAAAGTGTCGCTGGGGCTTTGAAAAAAAAAAACAAATAAAATGGAATTGTTATTAGTAGCAGTGTTAAATTGTAGTATGTGACTTTTCTGGAGCATCTTCAAAGTTTTCCATTAAATCCATCTGAAATTTTGGGATCAAATAGTTGTTATAGTTGAATATGTGTTTAGTTGTGGATTTCCTGAGTGATCTGCGGGATAAAGACCAGGCCCAAGCAAGACATTTTTCCTGGATCAGGACTAACATTTAAAGTTTGATCCATTTCAGTGTGAATCAAAGTCATTTTTTAGTCCAACATGTCTGATTTGATCTTTATCTTCTAATTCAGACTTGACTGGGTCAGCAGATGTTATGAATCTGTGTTGACATGAATAGTTGTATAAATGTTGTGGTGACATTTGGATGATGTGTGTGAAGGCTGACATTAGATGACCCACAATAAGAGAAGGAAAAAGGCCTTCTGCCCCATGTTGGTGAAAGCTCATTGATTGGGACATATCTGATTGGATTGAAATATTTTATCCACATGTTTTATTCTTATTCAGATTGAGTTGCTGCAGTTTTCAGAGATCAGTTGTGCTTCTCTGGCCTCAGCCTGAAGTCCAACCCTCCCATCTGAGACACCTGGACCTGGTGACAACAACAAGATTCAAGATTCAGGAGTGAAGCTGCTGTGTGGTTCTCTGGAGAGTCCACCTGTAGCTGGAGACTTAGGTCATTTCCCTTCTGTTATTGTTAAATTTTATATCTTTAATCCACAACTGAACCTGGTTTATCTTCATTGAGAACTTGAATCATTCATCTTGAATGAATGAATGAATAAATTTGAAATAGTTATTTTTCCATATGAGACTTTTCTTATCTCAGACTAATAATTATTCCTTCAGTTCACTTCATTTCACTTTATTTTATGTGACCCAACTCAGAGTGTAGAGGTCTGAGGATTTACAATTATAAACCTGGGGTAATATAACTGATACTGAGTGGAGACAAAATAACACAAAGGTTAAAAAAGGAAGAGTGGCGACATCCAAACCTAGATAATTACGACGGGAAAAGTAAGAACAACAGGCTTGAAAGATAAAAAGCAGTTAATAAAATGTATATACTATATATAGTTTTATGTATATATCTATATATATAGATATATATAGATAGATAGATAGATAGATAGATACTTGAGATACCTGAAGATACTGTGAGAGACTCAGTGGATGTCATACATACGTGTTTGGTGTTTGTGTTTGATTTTTTGGTATAGGGGGGTATTTGTATTGGGGTGATAGACACACCCCATTTTGTGTTTTTCCCCGTAATGGTCTCATGTACAGTGTCCTTAATAAAGGCAATACCAAGCTCATCATTCAAACAGCCATGAACAACACAACGTCCTTAACGGACAAGCAGCACCACTTGGCCACGCCGCCTTGGTCGGTGGCAGAGTCAAGTTCCCTGAACTTGGTGTTGCCAGTGTCATCAGCAGACTTTCATAAAACACAGAATACTGGGAGGTTCGTGGACAGACCCCGGAGTGGAGCCCCAGTGACACACCAACCATGACCAGTACCCAAGGGCCTATGCACTCAGACACGTTGCTGCCACACAGCTGCAGGCCTGTTTACGAGATGTGAGGGTAAATAGGGTTTCCAGACAAACCATTCGAACCACTGGCGCTTGGCTTGAATGCCAGACGACCATTGCAGGTGACTCCAGTGACACCAAGACACCGCCGAAAGTTTGCAGTGGGCACAAGACCAATGACTTGGACAATGCCAGTGGTCTACCTATCCTGTTCACTGATGAGTGTGGGTCACCTTGACACTCATCAGAGTCTGGAGAAGGCGAGGGAGGAACTATTGGAGTCAACATGGTAGGGTTGGCTTTGGGTGGAGGAGGTGCAACAGTCTGGACAGGCATCACCAGTCGGCACAAAACAGATTTGGTTATTTAGATCTCCCGTCACTGACGTTTTACCTCAGAGACATCATGGAACCCCTCATCATCCCAATCCACCAGCACACCCCCAACTTTCTTCATGGATGATAATGATCCCCCATGGAGAATTGTCAAGCCCCGACTTCAGGAAGTTGGGTCCTCATAGGTATGTGGGAATGCCCCTGACCTGAACCCCATAGAGCACGTCTGGGACCAGCTGAAACAGAGACTGGATGACATACCCCACCCCCATGACCTGGCAGAGCTTTTGTAGCACTTGTGAAGAGTGGAACACATTGCCTCAGAACATCATCATGAGGCTAGTGAGGAGCATGAGTTCCAAAGCACAATTCATTCTCCCAATTTGGGGGGTTCAACCCAAAACCCCCCGGGCCTTCCAACCAACCCACTTTAAACAAAACCATTAAAACTGGTTCATAAAAGAAGGTCCCTAAAAACTCAAAATAAAAAGGGATTTTTTTGGGGTTCACTGAAAATTTTTTATCATCAAACAAACTTTTATTAAATCCCCCTTTGGGTTAAAAATTTATTTTAGGTTTAGTTTAGATTTCCTGGCTGATCAGAGACCGGGGAAAACAGGATTTGGGGTTTTGGAACCAGGTTTTTCGGGTTTATTGTTAATGAAGGTGGTTCCGGGAACGGGTTCATCGCCAGGTAATTTCCAAAACAAACCCCTTGGAGAGGAAAATGGGGCCACATCACCTTGGGCCCCAAAAATATTACCAAATCAGATCACTAAAAAAACATCATTCCTCAACCCAAAATGGGACAAAAATTTTTTTTAAAATGAAAAAAAATGAAAGAATTTTTTTCCAGGTTGAATATTTTTCTTTGGGGTTTTCCTGTGACCGGAAAACAAACAGGGGAACCCTAAAAAAACTAATAAACATTTTTTTTATGAAAAAAGACTTTAATTGGGGAATTCCTGACACCTGACTATAAAATTTTTTGGTTTAATTAAGAAAAATTAAAAATAATTTTTGACTATTTAACCTTGGCTCATTTTTAAAATTAAAAACTTTTTTTTTTTTTTTAGTACTAAAAACTTTTTCCTATGACTGAACATTTGAATTTTCATTCCCATTTCAGTGGTAATACATTTTTACCCCAAATTTTATCCTCAAATTGTAGCATTATTAAAGAATGTTTTTGGGATGATACCCTCTAAGTAAAAGCATTGTTAAAAGGACATTGTTTTATATTTTCATTTCATGCCCTGCAACTTATTTTCCTTTTCATACTTTCTATAAAAAACCCACAATTTAATAAAAACCCCCCCAGGAGCAAGGCAGCAAAGGGGGCCCTTCCCCTTTTGCCCTTTGCCTGCCCTGTTTTAAAAAAATTTCAAAGTTTCTTTCCAATTTAAATTGTTCTGGTTTTGTCGATTTTTAAATTTTCTTGTCCCTTTCCTTCCTTAATCCCCAAAAAAGGGGGGTTTGTTTATTTTCCACAAGGTTTTTCCTTTAAAGATAAAGGGGCAGGTAAACCCCGCCTTTTTTGGGCCCAAAAAAAAACCAAATTAACCTTTCTTTTTTTTTTCTATCACCCAAAAAATTTTGTTCTAAAAAAAAAATTTTTTAAAACTTTTTATTATCAAATTTATATTTGGGGGGTTGAATTATAAACAAAACGGCTTTCTTTTTATTTTATTCAAAACCTTCTATTGATTGAAATTTTTTTACCACATGATTTATTCTTTTTAAATTGAGTTTATTTTCAAAAAACTTTTTTTCAGCTTATAAAACCCCCCCATCTAGCCCCTAGCGGGGGAAAACTGGGGATTCAGGAGTGAAGCCTTTTGGTTTTTGGAAGTAATGAGTGGAATTGGGGCAGTTACTGCTGTTTTTTTTAAATTTTTAATTTTTAAAATAACCGGGGGATATTCACCCCGAACTTAAACCATAAATCATGAATTTGAAATATTTTGTTCCAATTTTGGACTTTTTTATTCAGACAAGAATTATTTTCAGTTTCATTCATTTCAGTCAGTTAACAACAGATGATTTTTATACACTTTATAAAATACATTGAGAACAAAGTCTTACACAGTTTACCCCTTTCCAAAAAGGCAAACCCAAAAATCAAAAAATTAAAGTTTCCAATAAAAAACGACTAAAACATATCATAAATTTTAAAAAGGTTTTTTCTAAAAAGGGGGGCAAAAAAAATACAAAAAGAAAATTCTAAAATACATAAATAACGGGGGAAAATAAAAATGATAATAGAATGAAGTGAATAAAGGGAAAATCGGGAATTTGAAAATGTCAGAAAAAATGTTAAAAGGAAAATTGATATCATAAAAAAATCCTAAAAAAAACAAACCAAACCCAAAAAAACAATAAAAATAAATAAATAAAACAAAAGAGTAATAAAAAACTGGTTAAATCGAAAAATAAATAAACCTTTAAAAACCCCGAAAAAAAGGGGTAGGCTTGGTTTTTTCCTAATGATCGGCTTGCTGTCGGTTTCGGACCCCGGGGCGGGCCTAAAATAAAAGGGGTTTCCAAGGTTTTTGTTCTACTTTATTTTTAATTAAAGGACCAGGGAAAAGGGTTTAGGGGCCCCATTAAAAGCAAACTTACTACCCTTTTTTAAAGCACATAAACACCCATTAATAATTTAAATTTAAAAAAAGTTTATTAAAAAAAGCTAAAAATTTGTAAAAAGGTTTTTCTGGGATCAAACTTGATTATAAAGAATCCACAGACTTTTATAAAAGTTCTATTTTTCTGCTTCCTCTTTTGAAACTAAAAAGAGTTAAATTCCTGTTTTTTTTTTCCCCAATAATTTTGTTTTATTGAAATTTTACAAATAAACAAAACCCCAAAACCAAAAAAAAAAAATGTGTTCTATATTCCGGGACTGGGTATCTTTTTAAAACAAAGTTTTTTCATTAAATCCCAAATTTTAGACAAAGCAAAAGGAAAAAAAAAAAAAACAAAAACCTTATAAAAAAAATAAAAAAACGGATGGCCCACCATCTTTTACCTTCTTTTTCAGGGGTTTTTAAAATTTAATCTTTAAAACATTTTCAAAATTTAATATATGATTTTTTAAAAAGAAAGGTTTGTTAAATTGTTCAGATGTGTTTTTGGTCTAGATTTTTTCCAAAAAACCCCATTTTTCAAAAAAAATCAATTTTTTTTCCCCTTTTTTAAAGTTTTTTTTTTTAACAGCCCCAAAAAAATTTCCAAAAATTTTTTTTGGGTTTTAATTTTGCTTCTAAAAATTCAATTTTTCTCATTCCCAGAACGGAATGGGCCTTTATTTTCCAGTTTTTTCTATTTTTAGTTTTTAAATCCATTTAATTCCCTGGTGTGTAAATCCCAAAGCCATTTTAAGAAATTTAAGCCTTTTTATTATTTATTAAGGGAACCTTTTACGTTTTGAAAGTTAGGTCTTTTTCCCAGGTTTAATTCTTCGGGTTTTAAAAGGGGAAATTCAGGTTGTAAACCTAAAGAGTTTTAAACTGTTTTTTTTCAAAAATTTTTTAAAAAGAGAATTTCTTCAGCCACCAAAAAACCCCTTGAAGATATTTTAAAAATGCTTTTATTAAAGTTTAAATTAACCAAAACCCAAAAGACAAAAATTTTGTTTAATTTGGCAGAAATAAATCTTACTTTTTTCCTTTTATTCCCATATTTCTAAACCGTTTTTTTTTTAAATATTTTTAAAAAATTTGAACATTTTTTTACCATGTTTTTTCTTTTAGTTGATTTCCTTTTTCAAACCTGCCTTTTGGCTTCACCGGGGGGTCCAACCCTAAACTGAAACCTGGAAGGGGGGGGAAAAAGCCGGGTTCAGGGTAAAACTGTTTTTTTTTTAAGGCCCGCTTAACTGAATTATCAGTAAGGGGGGATAGCCCCCTTTCTTTCATCTTTGTTAAAAAGTTATTTTCAAACAAACCTCCAACCTTTATTGTTTTATTAAGGTTTTTGAGGAGAAGGGGTGACGGCTTAAAATCAAAAAACAGAAAAACAGGCAGTCACCAATCAGATCAGCCACACCCTGAGTGATTTGTTTTGAGGTGAGGGAAGCGACTTTGTTGTTGTGTTCCGTCGGAATGAACTGGATTACGCTGACAGCCTCACAAGAGGGAGAGCTGGCCCTTTCAAAAGTTGTGGGGCATAAAATCGACTAAACTGTTTGTTTTCATTTCCACTAAAAATTGATGAGTTTGATTTTTGTCACAGCCTGAGATCAGTCTGACTGCAGCCTCTCACTGGCTCTGATTTCAGAGAAGATCATGACATTTGTCACGTGGCTGACAGAGCAGAACCTCTGCTAAATCCAGTCATCACATCTGATATTTCCATCTGTCAGATCCCAGTGACAGCCCCCCTGTTTTCAGCTGATATTTCAAACAGATGATTTTCATCAACACAGAGACTCTTTTTTTTTAAATGGAAATGATTTTTAATGTAAAAGGAACCATCACTAAACTGTGTGGGGCAGTAATGAAGTTCATGACCCCAGCAGTTTATTTCCACGGGACTTGAGGAAATGTTCGAGTAAACAGACTTGATAAAAGTTTTTGCAGGTGGTGATTTCCAGCCTTCTTACCCAAAGTTCAAGAGTGAGAGGAATACACACAATGCTCCACTTCTGCTTTTGAACGGGACTAAAGTCCCTGCTTTTTTATACGGGATGTCCCATCGGGACTGACAGCTGAGGGGAGTCTCTGAAACACTGATTTATCACCTCTGTTTTTTTCTTTCTCCAGCTGGAGGCTGTTAAAAGGGAAAGAGTGAAGAGGAGGTGTGGGGTTTTGGGAGAAAACAAGCTGTGCCCCTGATGACCCAGAGAGGTTGGGAAGCAGCAGCTTGTGTGTGGAGGGCCTGATTGGTCCATGTTACGGGGAGGTGGGGGAGAGGAGAGCTTCATCCAGCTGATGAAGGGGAAACCAGAAGAAGGGAGAAGCATTCCTCAGTGCTGCAGTCTGGAACTGCTCTGAGAACAGCTCCACTGTCAGTCCACCATCATCCCTGTGTGTCTTCTCTGATCTGAAAAGAGAATCATCAGTGCATCTGGACTGCCCTGCTGCTGCTCTGTCCTTCACACAGTCTCTCTGCACACACTGAGACTCTCATCCACCTCCTCCACCTGGACTTCTATTCTTTTATTCATTTGCCAGATGTTGAACCCAAAGTGATACATCACTAATCAGCTCCATCATGTAGTATTTTGAGAATTGCAGCTATTTCACATTATTTTTTCTGTCGATCTTGGAGGTTCAGAGTTATGCAGTAAGTTGGAGGCATCATTATGTGTCTGCTGTACAAAATACAAAAGTCATATTATTATTCAACCATACTTCTTCTTCTTTTGGTCACAGATGAACGTCTCTGTATATGTTTCAGAAGATCTCCACATTAGTGAGCACAGAGCTGTGTGTCAGCTATTCAGTGCTCTAGAGTTCCCTATTGAACACACTCAGGTACTGCAAGATAGCATTTAATTCAGAGGTGAAGAGCAATCCAATTTTCTGATTTGACTTGAGGCTGGTGAATTTTGTGATTAACCATTTCATTCATGCGAGAACATGACTGGAGCTTGTGCAAGGAACAAATTCTGCAAACTGACAGTGAGGCAGAACATTTAAACTGAAAAAAACAATGGAGCCTTTCTTCAAATATAATAATTCAATTATACTACAAAATGCATTATAGGCTATAATATGTTATGAGGAATGACAAACAGTAAACAAAGATAAATCACTATCAGTTACTCTGATGCAATTACTTTCACTACAACTGGAAGTAGTATAGATATTACTACTGCTACTACTGCTACAACCACTACAACCACTATGAACTACTTCTAAAATAACAACAATCATAAATTACTATTAATCTTAAAGTTTCTGAAATGTAAATAATGATATACTAGAAGCACTTAAAGACTATTTACATCTGCTTTACACTGTGCCATTAATACAGAGAGATTTTCTCTTCTCATTGAGGCTGTAGTCAGGATTCTTTTAGAAATAGTGAGGTCATGAGGTCCAACTTTCCTTTAGGGCAAATGCTTTTTTTTCTGTAACTTCGATTTTCTGTTTATCTGATTTTAAAAAAAATATAACCATTTTATAATTTAATTATCAGGCATGAACTTTCTGTGATTTATTTAAATGACAGCAGGTGTCCCAGAGAAAGAACCTCTGAATTTCTATATTGTTTCCTGTGTGTATTGAATTGAATGGTTTAAAGGCTGTTTCCTAACACTGTGTGTAAATCCAATAATTATTCTTGACAACCTGCTGGAAAGTTCTTTAAATTCTAACATAATTCCAGCACCACTATCAATGACAGTTAATGCAGTTCAATCAATACCTGTCTCACTCAATGCAAGAAACAATTGTGTGGACATTGCAACCAGGAAAGACACACTAGACTTAATGTCTACAAATAACAAGGACTCTTACAGAGCTGCTGCCCTCCCCCATGTTGGTAACTCTGACCATCCAGCTGTTATGCTCACACCAGCCTACAAACCCAGAGTGAAACAGAGTCGAGCCAGAGGTCAGACAGGTTAGAGTGAGACCACTGCTTTGAGACCAGTCAGTGGGACATTTCAAAGAGGCAGCAACATATGACAATGTTTTGACCTCCAGGAATACTCTGTGTCTGTCACTGACTACATTAATAAATGTATAGATGATGTGACAGTGGTCAAAATCATCAGGAGGCAGCCAACCACAAACACAAAAAGTTTGCTCTCTGCTGAGCCTGGAACTCTACATATAAATCTGTGAATAAACCTGTCACAGGGATCAGAGAGGGACAGGCTGTACACACAAAAACTGAACAGCTGCTTCATGTGCGATAAAGATCCACATCGACTGTGGAAGGGTTTTCAGAATATCACTGACTACAAGGCCCTCCCTGAACAGTGCATAAAACAACTGCTCTCTACCAGATGAACTAAACACCTCTTATGCACAGTTTGAGGTCAAAAGCACCATCCAGGCACAGACGCTCCCACTACCATCCAGAGACTTCAGGCATTCCAGTTGTCAACTGCTGAGTGAGAAAGGCCTTTGCCATGTTAGTCCACGTGTCACCAGCAGTAGAGGAACTGTGGTAATATAACACTTTTTCGTCTCTGTGGGAGCAGGCACATCAAACAACAACACTCAGAGGAAGGCTCAGTTAAAAAATATAAATACCTTTATTACAAATGTAAGTTTAAACACAATGGGTAAAACCAGAGTACTCCAGATACTTGTATGAAAAAAAAGTCCTGCAGGTTGTCCACCTGACCAGATGGGGTGTAGAGAGTCCCGGGCCCACAGGTCCCTCGTGGCCGTTGGGTGGTAGCTTGGGGAAAGGAAACAAAAAACACAGGGCAACTATCAGGGGTGGTCAGCGGTCCATCGATCTTTATATGAGGTATCTTAGTCCCAGAAACAAAATTAAGAAATCTTCTGTGGAGTAAGGGCGAATACTAATAAAAATAAACTATAGGGAATAAGGATAACAATCAAACCCAAAAAACCAACACAAAACAACTCAAGCCTTTAAAGTACTGTTACACTGCAAATAAACCCACTCCAACTCACTAAGGCCTGATCCACAAGATTTCCTAAAATAGTTCAGGAGAAAGGCCTTAACCCTGACACATCGAAGCTGTCTCAAAATGTCCCAAGTTATCCCCCCAAGAACGGAAGAAATAATTTATCGTGAGGCAACACGGCGTCACACACTGCTACTTCAGTCGGTGTATATAAAGAATGAAGAGAAATTACTTAACCGCAGGAGGGTGGAACGCGTCCCCACCCTCCACTTTCACCCGAGGCTTCCCTTCTCGCAACGTGCGTCTGTGGCGTGATGGCGGCCTGATCCCCACTTGGCAGCGGCGCACACGACTCGACCGGGACGCTCCTCTCGCGCTGTTCACCGGACTCTTAGGCCAGGATGGCGTGGCGACAAGCTGCCCAGCACTCGTACGCAGTGTCCTCAGCCGCTTCTCCTCCCGATCAGCTCAGCTGTTTCTTCCGCCTGCTGCCCGCGTTTCCCGCTGTCCGCGTCTCTGTAGCAAGAGAACAAACTCGCCTCTCGCGCCACACACACACCTGTCTCTTATCCCGTTCCCAATTACTTCCGGTGTGGCTGCGCACTCCTCTCAAACACACATAGACACACTTAGAGACACACACACACGCTCACACTTAGTCACCCCAGACACACGTAAGGCGGCAGGACCTGACAACATCCCTGGAGGAAGTCATACCCACCTGCCTTAAAACGCCACTATTATTTTGGTCCCTAAAAGTCAGATCCAGCCTGCCTGAATGACTTTCATCCAGTGGCCCTCACCAATTATGACCAAATGTCCTGAGCAGCTGGTTTTGAAATATATTAAGAACAATCTCCCAATAAACCTGGACCCCCTTCAATCTGCATAAAAAATAAACCAATCCACAGAGGACGCCATCTCCACCATATTCCACCACACACTGTCACACCTGGAGAGGAAGAACACCTACACCAGAGTCCTTTTCATCCACTTCAGCTTTTAATTCAATCACTCCACAGCAGCTGGTGGAAAAGCTGAGGCTGCTAGGTGTGGACACTGCAACCTGCTTCCTGACAAAGCAGGAATTTACTAAATTCCACACAGGTAATTCACTTCACAAATTAAGTTTGTCAACATAATGACCACTGAGGGAGGTCAGTGCAGTGGAGTGATGAACCTGTTCTTAAGAGCCACAGACCGGAGGTGGGGTGATGACGTGATAGCTGTCAGGTGCGCAGAATTGAGGGGAATGGGAAGTAGGTCACTAGCCTGGCCTGAACACACATACACACACAAGACACACAATACAGGTGGAGAAGATAGATGGGGACAAATGACACACCCCAGGGAGGGAACACAAAGGATCCATGAGGTTCTGAAGGCCCTTGTCCCAATGATGAACATCCAGGAGTCTCCAAACAGTGAATGCAGGATGATCATACACAAGCTGGTGGATGCTGCTCCTGAGTTTGCTCCTGTGTTCACTCCCTGTGTTCAGTTCCTCGTGTTTCTTTGGATTCACCTCTTTTGCTGTTTTGGTTTCAGTAAGACGTCTTAGTTGCCTTAAGTTTATGTTTTTTGAATTTTCCCTACGTGACACGCGTTTTTTTTGTTTTGTTTCCTGGCTGAACAGACTCTGTAAGACAGTGACTTTTGTTATTAAAATATGCTCATTAATCAGATTGCCTGGGTCTTTTTTTCTTCTGTTCTGGACTTTTTGTTGATATTCTGTCTCTCCTGTTCAAATAAACCTACCATAAAAAATAATGGACTGTCCATGTCTCTGTAAGGGGTAAACTTACAAAATCAGCAGGGGATCAAATAATTATTTACCCCACTGTAAAACAAATGCTCTCAGCAGAGTCACAGGTAATCAGCTGGGGGTCTGGTGTGATGGAAACCACTGGAATGGAGTCACCAGAAATCGACGGAGGAGCTCTTTTATTCAGGACAGAGACCAACAGCAGAGGAAAGTAGAGCTCCAAGAGTCATTAGCATCAGAGAACAAGTATCACAGAGTGTCCTCAACTTTACTGTGAATCATCCACTGCTGGAGGTCACAGCTCAGAGTGGAGAGAGAGCTGTGTAATGTGCTGTCAGATTCAGAGCTTAAATCAATACACATCTTTCTGAACTGTATCCTGATACTGGATGGATGGAAAGTCACATTTGCACTTTCAGACTTTCTACTTGTTTTGTAACTGGCAAGAGTCTGTGGAAAATCATGATGCAAAGAGGAAGAACCATAATAACTCTACAAACCCTCTGATCAACCCAACAGCAAATTCACTAATGGACCAGGGTTCACATTTACAGTGTGAACCATGTGTGAATGCATTACACCATCACACTGAAGCTCCACTCTGGCAGGTGAAAAGTAGCAGCTGAACTGCAGCATGTGGACAGAAGGAGGAATATATCTGTCTACACCCTGCAACAGTAGAGACAGTGGAGACGCAGGCTGCAGTGCAGGAGAACTGGACTTCGGATCTGGGAAAAAGTGTAGGATGAAAATAAGAGATCATAGAGAGATGATTGTGCAGCTGTGATTTCATCAATTTGAAGTAACACTGAAAAAATGTAACCATATGAAAAAAAATAAAACTGTAAACAGTGATAATTGTAGTTGTGTACAGTTCAGCTGCTGCTGTCCTTGGTGCTGAATTCACCAACCCAGCTGAATGGTCCTGAGTGAACAGTGAACACATGAATATCTCTTTGACCAAAAGCAGCTTCAGTTCCTGCAGACAGTCCCTATGAGGAGTAGTAGTTGAGTAGTTGATATTGCTGTGATGGGATTCCATCTAACCTTTGCTTTGCTTCTCTTGTTGCTGGCATGTTATTATGAAAACAGTTTTCTTCCTTCTTCTTCTGAGCCTAAAATACAAATGAGCAGTGGGATGGAAACAGGTGGAGAATGTAAATAAACTCTACAAACACAGTCCACCTGTGCCACAAGGTCTCATGGGTGGAAGCTTCACAGATGGAAACAAAAGTGAGAACAAAATACAATAAATTACAAATATAATAATAGAAAATGTAACTGGAAGTAGCAGTGTCTCTTCTGTGTGAGGGCAAAGACCCAAAAAAGCAAGTGAAGCCCACAACATGTAGAGACATTATGGAAACAGCAGGTGGACAAACGTGACCTCTGACCTTGACCTCTGACATATACTGGAACACCACTGTATATATGGGACTAAGCTCCTGTAGATACACTAGAAGGATTTTAGACTGAAGACATATTTTTATAATATCATCATATGTCAAAAGTGGAAAAATGCACTAATATTATTCACACAAATAATATAGTTTTTCTTAATGTGCCAGTTTTCCATTTGAGCTGTCGTCTTCACATTTGTCCTCAGCTCATGTTTTAGAATTATAAAGGCAGATACTTGAGTCTGACTCTGATGTTGTTTCCTGCATTAATCAGCTCATCTTCTGTCTTAAGGAAAATACCATGTATTTAAACTACACATGGTCAGTGTCAGTGAACATCACACAGCTTTAATATGTGATAAAAGAACTTTTTTTTCCCTCTGGACATTAGACAGTGTCCACTGTGACTGTCCAGTATGAATGTTTAACGGTGCAGAGACAGAATAACACAGAGACAAACTGCTGGCTAAGAGACAGAGGACTCACACACAGTCTCTTCCTCTCTGGTCGCTAATGTCCGTGTGAAAGCAGCAGAAGAAGCAGCGACAGAGTCTCCAGCTCTTGTGTTCATCAGCAGCGTTCACACTGGGATTTCTTCCTCCGCTCGGCTTCATCTGCAGCGCTTTTCTTCTGAAATGAACCGCTGGACACGGAGCTTCGTCGGGAAGAGCGCGGAGCTTTTGCACCTGATTAAAGGACACCATGCTTTACTTCTGGATACACACCGTGGATCCCCGCCGTCGCTTTCCTCTTTGGATTTCAAGGCAGCGGATCGTTTCACTCTTTTCATCTCATGTCCTGGCGTTTTCCACTAGGAAACACCGGAGCTGAGAGGGAAATTCCAGCTACCGTGGATGTTTATTGTGCGTGTGTCCGTCTGATGCTGACTCGAGTTGTGAAGGTCTGTGAAGTGACGTCCTTCCTGAAAACACCTGACATGACAGAGGGTCTGCGCTCCTCACGGCGAAGCCTCTGACTTTCTGCTGCTTCCTGTTACAGCAGAGCTCTGTTTGCTCTAAATGAAGTTAGTGATGAGTGGAGCTGAGCCGAGCTGACAGCAGTCTTCATGTACAGTAGCAGTGTGTGAGACAGAGAGCAGAGCAGCCTCAGAGGCTGATGGTACAGCTGACAGCTTCAGTACAGTCTCCTCTCAGCACAGTAGTAGTAGAGTGCAGAAACATGTGGAGCCTGTTGGACTGTCTCCACTGCTGGACTTATTTCTGAGAGCTGGTCTCTCTGATGAAATGTGTGTGTGTGACATTTGTATTAGGCCATATGCAAGTTAGCTTGTGTGTATTGTTAAATAGCTGTAAATACCAAACCTAACCACAGAGTGACTCTCTCCCACCTCCACTGCTGTTAATAAACTTCATTACCTCATTCATTCAGAAAATCTGTTTCCTCTGAACATCATCCAGCCACATTATGTTTCACACATAATGGATTTGCTTTTCCACACTTTACTACAGTTTAGTGTATTTAGTGTATGAGGTTGTAGTGAGCGAGGGAGTGAGAGAATGAATACAGGAAGACAGATGGATCAACACGGTGAACAAAACATACAGGTGTACAATGACAGTGTTGTGGTAAAGCTGAGTTACAATCCAATATCATAATACAGAGAGGGAATATATACTTCATTAAAATGAGCAGTGAAAGAGCACAGACGAGTCACATCAATTCACTGAACTCCTCCTGTCACAGTCACAGAATAATGATCACATTACTATAGAAACTTCTGGATAAATGATGGAACAGTTCGTCATTTTCTCCGACCACAAAGAAAATGTGTTTTTCTTGAATCATGAAAATCTTTAAAACGAGTGTTGTGGGGGGAAAAAAAGGAAAAATGACAGAAGAAATTTTCTCTCTCTCTTCAAAAAACTTTCAAGAGTCATCATGAAGAAATAAAGTACATCATTGTGTGGTGAATGGTGAACTGGAAACACAGAGCCTGTAAATGACAGAGTCAAACTGGCTCTTGTGGTGTAATTGTGGTCATAATAATAAAATTCTACAGCTGCTGCAGTGAGAACTTTTCCTTCATCCTTCTTTTCCCATCACACACACACACACACACCATCATGGAAAATATAGGGGGCTGAATTCTGAACAGCTACAAGATTTGGAGCTTAGTGACCATCATCAAAAGACAAGGAAACAGAAGAAAGAAAAGATTTCAAAAAATGAATGCACCATTTCCTCATATGAAATAGTTTCACTGCTTAATAATTAAGATCCTTCAACAACTAGGACTTAATACAGTCCTGTAGCTGAGCTGCATGGAGCAGAAAACAAGAATCAGAGCTGAGAGTCTAAAGTGGCAGAGTTAAACTTCCAAACTTATTCTGTCCTCACAGTCATCAACAGTTTTCTCCTACACTCAAAACACTGCAAATGAACACTCATCCAAATGCATCACATGCCACCTCAAACACATCAACATATTTTAGATTCCAGTTTCAGGACTAAGGTTTTCAAGGCAGGAAGAATTCTCAGCAGCCTAAATTTCCTCCACAGTGAGGAAATCACTGATTGTTTTACTGTCCCTTAACCAAAGAGGGTGAACATGAGCACAGCCTGAAACGCTTCATGCAAGAGCTGATCCAGCTTTAAGTCCCACGACTCATTCTGGAGATTTACTACAGGACATAATTGTATTGAACTGGAAATGAACTAAAAATCAAGGCTCAAAGCCAAAAGGAGATTTGAACCTAGTGTTCAGTATAAGACACAAGTGGACTCAGTGATAGGTAAATGTAAGAAGGCTGAAACTTTAAAGCACAATAATAAGTAGATGATTGTAGAAGTGGAAACAGTGTGTGCTGGTTAGTTTGCATTGGACTGGGAGATTATTTCTCCTGAGTCTTAAACTGTGCTTCTTTGTTTTTGGGACAAATCTTGAGAGATGATGAAAGTGATTCACACATTGGAAATAAGAAGATTTTACCAACACATCAAACTGTTTCCTGTTCACAGCACTTAAAGTGAAGTCCTCCATCAAGTATCATAATACATCACAGACCTGACCTACAGTACATTGACGTAACTTCCTAAAATAACACACAGCACTCTCCACTTTGTGCTGTGACATCCAACTCCATCATTTCCATTAGAATTTCTTTAGAAAGGATCTTGTTGCAGACAGTACAGACTTCCTAGAAATCCTTTCCTTTAACACAAACTACAGTGCATCACACCAAAAAAAAGTTAAGAAGTTGAGCAACCATGAGAATATCTCACAGTCATGATCAGTATTAAAAACACTCAATATTGTCCATGAATGATAAGCACACAATCAAACCACTGGGCTTATGGGTATGATAATTTCACAAACATATCATTTGGACAAAACATTTCAAAACATTAAACTAGATTCACGAGCAGATAAACTCTAAACTAGACACTGGCATGAACTACTAACATGTACTGACTTACTGAAAACCTTGGAGCTGATCTGGACTTTCCTGTGGTTTCCTCTTGTCCTTGTAACAGCAGTAGCTCCTCCCTTCCTTGTCAATAATTGTGCAGAAATATCTGAGTGCTTCTTTCTTCCTAAATCATGAGCAAGTCCTGTCCAGTCCAACTGTTTCTGCTCCTGTTTGACTTCTGAACTTGTCTCTGGCTGTGTGTCCACTTACTGCAGCCTGTGACATCAGACTGTAGAATGTTGATACATCAAAGGCATCAAAGGACAAACTCTCTCTCTCTCTCTCTCAGTGTCTGTGTGTTTATGTATCCATAAACACATGGAGGAAATCTCCCAAACACAAACTTAACCACAATGTGATTCACAGTTAACAAACACACTTGCATGTAAACTCTCACACCAGCATAAAAATAAGTCATTGTTTTAGGATCTGAAGAAGAAGATCCAGGATGAAGGAGATCAGGAGACAGGAGCCCCACAACAGAAGAGAGAGAAATAAAAGAAATACAATTAAAACATAAAGTTACAAACAGATGAAGAATCACCTTAAAGTCATTGTAGTAAACAAAGAAAGTTTTGTTTCTGGACCCAGACTGAGAAAATACCAGTAACTGAAAATAATGATGAAAAAAATGCTTCCTCCTTCCATCCAGCCTGGTTATTTTACAGCTTCTACTCCCAGAACATGATGATATAGAGTCAGCTTTAATTTTCACCATCAGCTTCCTACTTGATTCAGGTGACAGGTGTAACTGTTATCTCAGTGTGATGCAGAGAAGAGACCAACATACAGCAGGACTCTGTGGATTTAAGGTCTAACAGCACAAGAGAAGTTGAACGAGATCTAAAAGAAACATGAGTCAAAATGATTCTCTGTGCAGCAGCTGATCTGTTGCAGAAATAACAACTAAAACTGTCTGTGGCAATGGAGAGATAGTGAATATCACTCCTCACTTTCAATAAAGAGGTGAAGACAGAAAATAATGTTTACTGCAAAGTCACAGGAAAACCAGAGTGTGAGGAAAGAGCACATTACTGTATTGATGAAAAAACAAAGATCTGATGGACAAAAACTCTTCTCAAAGTTGGAATGTAGGTGGTGCAAAGCACAGAGAGCAGAGAGAGATGAAGAACCCTCTGAAACCAGTCCTGGAGTCCTTGAAGGAG
Organism: Toxotes chatareus; assembly: GCA_016801885.1. Taxonomy (NCBI): domain Eukaryota; kingdom Metazoa; phylum Chordata; class Actinopteri; family Toxotidae; genus Toxotes; species Toxotes chatareus. The sequence goes on from JAFBJY010000323.1 coordinate 17,368, forward strand.
GACTTATTATGGACTGACAGGAGACAGAAAGACACTTTACACTCATTTCTACCAGCAGTCAGCAGACAAACACTCATGACAGCACCAGTAAGTGGGCCTCGGAGCCAGAGAGGGTCAAAATGGCCACAGCACCCTTTTTATAGAGTGCCCTCATGTGGTGATAGGCTAACGAGGACCGAGGTGAACAAAATGGTGCAAACTCGCACTGGGAGATGAAAAGTGAAACATCTCATCCTGCTACATGAGCTTCTACTAAAACACTGCCAACTCACTGATAACTACAATCAATATTCCTCCAACTTTTCCCAGTTAAGCAGGAAAAGTTTGGTTTGCATTATCAGTAACATAACACAGCTCTGATATGGCTGTAACTGATCAGTAAACAGTGACATAAGGCTGATATCCCAAAGTACAAACAAGAGCACAGGAGTGAGACTAAACTCCAAACTGTAGAGACTGAGGAGAAGCTGCAAAAGTCCTGAGAGCTGAAAACAGAGAGACGTTTTAGAACAGAGCTTTCTCTCTAATCTTCAGCATAGATACACAAGTTTAGCTACTGAAGACACAGCTAAGGAGAGGAGAATGTTAAGAGTTGGCAATGGCGGCTGTGTTACCAAGCCGGGTCACAGCAGCAGTGCAGCCATCCCCTACTACCCTGGAACATTGTGTTCCCAGAATGCAGGTTTACTTGTGGTTCCTAAAGACTCTAATAGAGAGAATGGGAGGCAGAGCCCTCAGATATCAGGCTCCTCTACTGTGGAACCATCTACTAGTTTCTGCTTGGAGGCAGACGCCCTCTCCATGTTTAAGAGGAGGCTTCAAACTTTCCTTTTGATGAACCTTATAGTCAGAGCTGAGTAAGGCTTTCCTGAATGAGCCACTAGTTATGCTGCTATAGGTCTACACTGCTGGAAGACTTCCCATGATGCACTGATGTCCTCTCTCCTCCTCTCCCTCTCCATCTGTACACATTCATATCCCATTAATGTATGTTACTAACTTGGCTTCTTCTCTCTCCCATGGTGTTGTGCTTTCTCGTCTCTGCAGTTACTTCCACCTCCAGAGCTGCAGAGTCTGGATCTGTGGCTGCAGGCAAACTACTGTTCCACATGCAAAGCACTGGTGGTTGATCTTCAACATAAATGATAAAAAGACTTGGAGGACGCCTGTTTCAACTATATAAGTCAGACTGCTGAAGCCTCATGTTTGCTTCTTTTGAACTTTGAAGTCCCTTTTACACAGGACATGGACTGTGGATTTTATGCTCCATCATTTAGGAGGATCCAAAGCAACAATCACAAATGATTTCAATTTACATAAAAGCATGTGAATGTTTTTGAACATTTGAAGTTTAAAAGATAAACTTGTATAAAATAGGCATCTTTCCTTTAACACAAACCATAATGTTTTGAACCAAAATGGAAACCTACGTTGACAATATGAAAATCTCACAGATACAATCAGCATAAATAAACTGAACATGTACTGAAACCTTTGGGCTGAAGTTCTTGTGTGATTAGACATCATGCCAATTTAACAAACACATCCCACTGAACTGAAACACTGACATCAACTAAAAAAGGTTTTGACTTACTGAAAACCTTGGAGGTGATCTGGACTTTCCTGTAGTTTCCTCTTGTCCTTGTAACAGCAGTAGCTCCTCCCTTCCTTGTCAATAATTGTGCAGAAATATCTGAGTGCTTCTTTCTTCCTAAATCATGAGCAAGTCCTGTCCAGTCCAACTGTTTCTGCTCCTGTTTGACTTGTGAACTTGTCTCTGGCTGTGTGTCCACTTACTGCAGCCTCTGACATCAGACTGTAGAATGTTGATACATCAAAGGAATCAAAGGACAACTCTCTCTCTCTCTCTCTCTCTCTCTCTCACACACACACACACACACACACTCACACATTCTTGTCTTACTATAGTTGTGAGGACACATGTTGCCTAACCTTAACCATCATAACTGAAAGCCTAACTCTAACCAAAACATAACCCATACTAATGATATTCAATCTTCTCCAAAATACCAAATGAATTACAACAATAAGCACTCAGGACCATTCAGCTGGGTTGGTGAATTCAGCACCAAGGACAGCAGCAGCTGAACTGTACACAACTACATGTACTAACACACAGCAAATTCACAAAGTACTAAAATCTGGAGTCAGGCAAAAAAGTGTGAAAGAGTTACATTTCTGGAGTTTATTTTATAACTCTGACTACAGTTTGTGTTAAGGTGTACACCCAGGCCGAGTTGAATTTTGGAGTTTATTCCTGGTGTTCAGGATCTGGTTTTAACTCTGTCCCTGGAGTTCACGACGCATTTTATCGCGGCATGAGCAGCACAAGGAACGTCGTCACAAGGCTGGTAAGATCATGATTTTTATCAAAAAGTACTTTAAATGCGTGATATTTTGTTATTGTTCTCACTTTATCTACTTACATAGTACCGCTAATGACTGCGAACTTGATGTTGAACGTAACCCCATTGCTTTTACTCCATTATTTAGAGCAAGTAGCTCCCACAGCATTAGTTAGCTAACTGTCCTTAGCTGCCATTGTGGAGCTGTTAGCTTTCACTCAAACGTTAATGTCGGCCATACTGTCTGTGGCGTGTGATGTGTCTGTATGACGGTAATGACAAACTGTTTGATAAGCTTCACAAATTAATGACGACGCGCATCTTGAAGGTAATTAATACTGTTTTGGAAATAACCATCCAACAATGCAACCGCATGTCGGTGTTTTAAGAGAATAATTTCCGGCTCAACGGTGCAGACGCAGCTGAAAAGTCAGTTTTGGCTAGCATGCTAACAGTTGAGCTTATAAACTGTAGCCTTGCTGTTTTGAACAGCGGTGAGAAACGTGTATTTTAACACTGTGTAGTTGGGATAAACTTTAACTTGAACATGTTATTCTCAGACATATGACATTTTCTTCCTTTATGTCAAACCAACATGTTGATCAAAGTACAACATGGAGGGAAGAAGAAGTTCATTAAACTCGAAGAGGCTTGCTTCTCAGATTTTCTCAGTGCAGGTCAGTCAGATGTTTAGTATTAAATTAATAAAGATGTAAACATGTTGTAACGTGGAGTTGTTATGGTATAGTCCAGCTGAAGTTTCTTATCCCAGAGACTACAACACTGAAAGTCACAGATCAACAGGGAGCAGAGGTGGATGAGGATGTTTAAAATTCCTATTTTGCTGCACTTATATTTTGAGAGATTTGTATCTTGACACAGACAAAATATGTGATTGTGAGAAGTGGATGATAAGAATTCCAAAGTACAGTATTTAATCAGTTCATATTAAGCTGTATGTGTTGTCTGCATTTCAGACCTCCCATCTACTGAAGCATCTATGAACCTGGCTGATCGTTCAGACCTGACAGAATGTGACCCTCACTACTTGTGGTAAGCAGAGTTATAGGTAATGGTAATGTTTTGTCTTGAGACAGGTAATATCCAGCCAGGTATGTGATATAGTTTTAATGTGCTGGACCTTCGATTTTATTTGCCTTATACTTGTGTGTGTGTGATCTTCAGATCTAAGTGTCCTGCAGCAAGGGTGTGAAGGCTCCTCCTCTCCAAGTCTGACAGATACACTGTCAGTCTCAATCACTTTAAGCAGAGACACAAGTGATTCTGGATGCCAGCCTTTGATGGACAGTGTGCTTGCAACTTGTATACAACTAGATTTGAATCATTGTTTATTAGAAATAATTCTTAAAAAACTGAAAGCTGCCCTGAATGAAGGATCTGACACTGCTGATGAAGCAGGTACAGTTATCATCAGAATAGTAATGCAGTTATGTGAGTCGTCCAACAGTCGTCAGTTTATTGTGTTTTTATTGATTTATTTTACAAAAGCATCTCTGAGTCTAAATAGGCCACTTAAGTCTGCAGTTAAGATTCAGTGTGAGGGCTGAACATTGCTTTGCTCTCCAGCACAGATTTATAATGACTGGGCCATTAATAGTTGTTATATGTGTATATGTTTAAGATCATAGTAAAACCATTAGAACAATGCACAGAGCAATATCATAAACACTCTACTTAATATATATAATGAGTGTAAAAGTACTTTTCACTCTGTCCTCAGAGTGGGACAGCAACATGGCTTCTCTTCTGCTGCTGCTTCATCTTCTCACTCCACAACCAGCTGGAAGAAAGCGTCCCACAAAGATCAGCGCCGGAGAGACAACGGATCATCTGGTAAAATTTCAGAAGCTTTGTCAAAACTTCCAAATACTGTAGATGTTGCTGAGTTTTATAAACACATTTTTGTAAACATGTTTCTCTTGTTTCATCCCAAAGCCTTGAGGATCATCTCCTGACCACTGAAGGAACCCATCAGCCATATCTTCTTGCCACAGAAACTTCAAAGACCCAGGTTTTCACCTTTTATATTGTCTTGGACAAAAAGCTTCTGTCATGTCAGTCATGTACATCCTTTGGTGCTTTTGATGAGCTGTTCAAGTCACATTTTGTTTTTGGTGTGAAGTATGATGACGCTCTCTCCAGCCTGTACACATTTTTGCAGACAGCTCTGTACAATATTGATACAACTGAAGAATCTCCCAGAGTAAAAGAGCTCAGAGCAGGGATGGTAGGGAGTTGAGGAGCAGAACAGCTCTGCGAATGAAGGTTGTTCTTCTCCTCTGAGTCCTGCATGTGCTGTCCTCAGTGTCTGTTGCTCACACACTGTTCAGTGATCTAAGTGGAAGACCAATGATTTTAGAGCAGACCTTGACTGTGCTCTGCAGATGGTTCCTGTTCTGAAGAGAGATGGAGTGCAACCAGCAGGTTATAGAGAATGTCATGACACTCTCTATGAAGGAGTGATAGAATGTCCTCAGAATGGCTTCCCGTGGATTGTGCTGACAGATGTTGTAGCCAGCTCCCTCTGCTTTTTAGAGAAGGTCACCACCATCTCCTTTGTCTTCTCCACATTCAGTTCCAGTGCAGAGTTGTCGCACCAGTCCACAAACTGCTGGAGTGCTGGGCCAGGGTGGTGAGAGCAGCCAGAGAGCAGGGACAGGAGAACTGTGTCATCAGCATATTTAACCAGATGACACTCTGGGTGGGTGGACCTGCAGTCATCGGTGTATAGAATGAAAAGCAGAGGAGAGAGGACACAGCCCTGAGGGGAACGGTGGATGTTATTGACCAGCACTCTGTGATCTGTTGGTCAGGAAGTTTATGAATGGTGGAAACGATGGTGTAGTTTCTCTGCAAGGATGTGTGGCTGCAGGGTGTTGAATGCAGAGGAGAAATCTGGAACAGCAGCTGCAGCACACCTCCCAGCTGCTCTGCACAGTGCCGTAAGACATGTCCACTGATATTGTCAGGACCAGGTGTTGTGGTTGTTTTGGTCCTCTTCAGAGCTCTTACCACCTCCACTGTGCTGAAGGATAATTCCACTTCAGCATTAGTGAGGGAGGAGATAAAGGTTTCTGTTTTGGAGGTGTTGTCTGTTTCAAATCTGGAAAAGAAGGAGTTGAGGTCGTTGGGGAGGGAAGCTGGGCTGCTGCCTTCCACCTGGATGGTCCTGTGAGTGGTGTGTATTTACAGCAGCCATGTTCTTAATCCCCTGCCAAGCTGAGCGTAGATTTCCTTCAGTGAATTTTGCCTCCACCTTAGTCTTATACTCTGTCTTGGCTTTTCTGATGGCAGCTTTCACCTCTCTGTTCACCTCCTTTTTTTCAGATTCAGTGCCAGTGAAGAAGATTATTTTTTTTTTGTTGAGGATTTCCTTGAACCCTTTGGTTATCCAGGGTTTGTTGTTGGGGAAGATGGTGACCTGTTTGGAGGGAATGATGTTGTCCACACAGAAAGAAATGTATGATGACACAGCATCCACTTGCTCTCTGATGTCACTGGTGGATGCCAGGATGTTGTCCCAGGCTGTGGTTTCAAAGCATCCCTGCAGAGTGGCAATGCTGTCATTAGTCCATTGCTTGATGTTTTGACAGTCCTCTCTATTCTCCTTATGACCAGGATGTAGGCTGGTGCCATCAGGATGGTGTGGTGGTCTGTGGAGCCCAGAGGAGGAAGAGCAATAGACTTATATGCATTGGGGATAGATCCATAACATTTATCCAGTGTTTTCTTTAGTCGGGTTGTGCAGGTGATGTACTGCTGAAATCCTTTCAGGGATTTGTCAACTGTGCAGTGATTGAAGTCACCCAGTATGAATTTAGGAGAGTCTGGTGACGTGAGTTCTAGTCTGTTTACAGTGTCCTTTATGTGTTCAGCAGCTGCAGTTGCATTTGCTCTGGGATGAATGTAAACCAGGATGAAGAAGAGCTGGGGAACTCCCTTGGAAGATAGAAGGGCGAAGAGAGACGGACAGAAGCTCAGTGTCTGCATTGCACAGCTCCTCTCTGACGACGACCGTGGAGCACCAGCATGTGTTTACGAGAAACACACACCTCCGCCATGTAGCTTCCGGTGCGTTCTGTGTCCCGGTCGTGTCGGATCCGGGGACAAAGCTGTCGATGTGCAGCGTGTCATCACTGTCATTATTGCCAAGCCAAGTTTCTGTGAAAGCGAGCACTGATGCAGTTCTATATCCGTGCATGTAGTTAACATTGGCCTGCAGCTCGTCCACCTTGTTGCTCAAAGAGCGCACATTCACCAGGATGACAGATGTGAGCGCATACGACACCTGTGTTTCTCCCTCTTCAGTCTAGCTCTAATTCCGACTTTTTTCTTCCTCCTCCTGGTTACCCTCTTTTTCGTGTTGTTTGTGGAGTCAAAGTCCCGTCGGATTTCCTCAGGGAATGTGTCTTTGTCAGTGGGCTCGATGGAGGCAGTGCGAGCCGCAGCAGAAAGTCTCTGGAGTAAGTGACTCGTTGTCCAGCTGGGAGATTGTGATGGCTGTGGTTTGCCATTATCGTGTCCGCTGATAACCACAAAAATACAAAAGCAGAGTCCATAATAATCCACAGCTGTCCATGTTGCGATCCTTGGTTTGTTCAGAGCTCGTTGTAATCCGTGGGTACGGTGAGCAGGGATCCAGCAGCGTAACCAGGCAACGTGTAAACAAGGGAGAAAAATGGTCACTACTCACTTTGTAGTTAGCGGGATAAAACAAAGGTATTAGCCAACGTCCAACGAAAAAAGAGAAGAAACGATTGGCGATGATATTAAGCAGTCTGTAGGACTAAGCTTATAAGAATCTATATACAAAGTGCAAATATTAGAAAAACTGCCTCACGATCTACAGGTCGACCGCACGAGCAGCGACCAAAAAAAAAAAAAAGTTACACAATGCACTACAGAGAAATGTGTCAGTTTTTTATACATTTGCAGACATTTTATTATGCAGTAATGTGTTGTTTACAATGTTTTGTGCAACTTCACAAATGTTTTTCATTGGCATTATTTGCTGCCTGTGTGCTGTTAAATTTTACAGTTTTAAGACAGCAATTAATTCAAAGTGTCATGTGTAGAATTTTTAAATGTATTTGCACAAATAAAAGCAAAAAAAAAAAAAAAAAAAAAAAATCATCAGGTTGGTGTTTGGTGGTCATTTTCCCATAAAAATAAATATAATAATAAATTTTAATTATAAAAATTGTAAATAAAACACATTTTGAGTGTTAGGTGTCAACACTGGAGAAGAGTTTATATTGAAATTAACTAAATTATAGAGTCACACTCAGTGAGGGATGAGTATTTTAACACCAGGAGGAGTTCAAGTTAACTCTGTTTCAGAGTTAAAAATTCAGGAACAGAGTTATTTTAACTCTGCCACAGAGTCTATTCGATGGTCACACATGTTCACTCAGACTGAGTTGATTTTAACTCACACAGAGTTTATTCCAGAGGATAAAATTTGCTGTGTGTGCAGTATTTCCAGCTTTACACATGAACTTATAAACACTTCTGTAGTGATGAAGAAAAGTGTCCATGTAACATTTAGGGCTTGACCATGGTTCCTGGCCCCTAAACAGAGGAGGAGCAGAGAAAATGTGGGCCAATAGGAGCTGTTTTAGGGTACTGAGTAAAGTGGATCATTTTGAATGTGATTTCCAGAAATGTCATCTCTATATTGTTTCCAAACCTCTTTGCACTCACCCCACCAGGGATGGCAGCTGAGATGTTCAGATAAACAGAAGTGAACCATGAAGCACGTGCTGGGTTAAACATCATCACTGGCTGACAGATGAAGTCCAGGGTAAGAAAGCTGAGAGCAGAAGAGGAACTAATTCAGAAAGTGGGATATTAAAGAGAGCAGTGGTGGAGGAAGTACTGAAGCTTAGTTCTAAAGTAAAAGCACAAATATATGTATATAAGTATTTAAGTATATAAGTAAAAGTACTCACGCAATGGGTTGTCTCAGTGTTGGGGCTGTGCCATATATATATATATTTTAATTACTTTATTGATCCCTCCTGGGGAAATTACTCTCTGCATTTTACCAAGGGGGGAGTTGTAGGTTTCAGCAGTGAGGATCACTTCCTCGTTCAAAAAGCTGCAGTTCTCTATTGACCCCCATGTTAAAATAGCCAAATTTACAGCCTAAAAAAACATATTAACAGCCTGGTACATTTTTTGTTTTTGGTCTCTATTACTGTTTATGTCATTCTAATAACATGTTATACTATAATGCAGTTTGTAGTATAATTGAATTATTATATCTGAAGAAAGGCTCCATTGTTTTTTTCCAGTTTAAATGTTCTGCCTGCCTCAGTTTGTGAATTTGATCCTGTACAAGCTCCAGTCATGTTCTCACATGAATGAAATGGCAAATCACAAAATTCACCAGCCTCAGCCAATCAGAAAATTGGATTCAATGTTATCTGCAGTACCAGAGTGTGTTCAATAGGGGGAACTCTAGAGCACTGGCTGACACACACAGCTCTGTGTTTACTAATGTGGACATCTTCTGAAACATATACAGATCGTTCATTGGGACTAAAGAAGAAGAAGACATATGGTGAATAATAATATATGTCTTGTGTACTTTGTACAGCAGACACATAATGATGCCTCAACTTACTGCATAACCATGAACCTCCAAGATCTGCTCCATCACACCACATGATGGAACTGATTCATCCAATTTATCACTTTGGGTTCAGCATCTGTGAATGAATAAAGAAAGACAAAGTCCAGGTGGAGGGTGGAGGAGTCTCAGTGTGTCTGCAGAGACTGTGTAGAAGGACAGAGCAGCAGCAGAGCAGTCCAGATACACTGATGATTCTCTTTCAGATCCAGAGGAACACACAGGGATGATGGTGGACTTGACAGTGGAGCTGTTCTCAGAGCAGTTCAGACTGCAGCACTGAGAGTCTTCTCCACTTCTTCTGGTTCCTCTGTCAGTCACTGCTGGATGAAGCTCTCCTCTCCACTCTACCTCCCAGTAACATGGACCAATCAGAGCCTCTCTACACACAAGCTGCTGCTGCTTCAACCTCTCTGGATCATCAGGACACAGCTCGTCCTCTCTCAACACACACACTGTCCTCTTCACTCTCTCCTTTAGAAAAATCGCTCCCTCCATCTGTTGAGAGAAGAAGACAGACAACAGAGGTGATAAATCAGTGTTTACAGAGACTCACTTCATCAGCTGTCAGTCACTGATGCAGCACATCCAGTATAAAGAGCAGCAGGGACTTCAGTCCTGTTCAGAGCAGAAGTGGAGCAGCTGTGTAGTGTAGCAGCTTCCTCTCAGCTCTCATGTTAACGTATTGGAGTGAAGACACTGAGCTGGAAGCTCACACACCTGCAGAGACTTTTAGCATCAAGTCTGTTTCCTCTGAACATTTCACTCAAGTCCACACTGGAAATAAACTGCTGAGTCATGAAGCTTCATTACTGCACAAACAGTTTAGTGATGGATTCACTGCTGTTACATGTCAACTCATGTTCCATTTAAAGAAAGAGTCTCTGTGTGTTGATGAACATGTGATCTGCTTCTGAAATATCAGCTGACAAATAAACATGGAGGCTGTCACTGAAAGCATCTGACAGATGGACAGATATACACATGTGATCACTGGACTTCAGCAGAGGTTCTGCTCTGTATCAGACCACATGCTGACAAAATGTCATGATGCTTCTCTGAAATCAGAGCCAGTGATTTGCAGGCTGCAGTCAGACTGATCTCAGAGCTGTGACAAAGATCAAACTCATCAATTCTTTAGTGTTGAAATGAGACAACAAACAGTCTCAGATTAGATGTGATGGTAGGACAGTTGGACCTATGAGGACAACTGTCTCTACACATCCTGTGAGGCTGTCAGCTGTGATCCAGCTTTATTTCCTGTTGACATGAACACAACAACAACAACAACAACAACAGATCACAATTAGCTTGTGGCTGCTGTGATTGGCTGGCTGTCCTCTGCGTCTCTGTCTTTCTGTCCCATCTTGAGGCCTGTCCCTGTTCTCCTCTCACAGCTTCAATGAGGAAAGCAGCCACTGAGAAGGTTGGAGGTTTACAGGAGACACTGGATCTTTGCTTTGATACGAACTGTGTTTAGTACAATACAGCTGAAAGCAGCATGGACTGACTCCAACCCTCTACTGACCTCAGAGTCTCCAGTCCACAGTCTGGACTCTGCAGAAAACCACACAGATCCTTCACTCCTGAATCCTGCAGGTTGTTTCCTCTCAGGTCCAGGTCTCTCAGATGGGAGGGGTTGGACTTCAGAGCTGAGGCCAGAGAAGCACAGCTGATCTCTGACAAACTGCAGTGACTCAACCTGAATAAAGAATAAAAGATGTGAGTTTAGGAGACAAAGTTCCTGCTTGAAAGCGTTGAGTGTTTCATCATCTGTTCAGAGCTGAAGAAGGTTGAGAATGTACAAGTTTGGAAAATGGAAACTCCAAACACCTGAACCAACAGGATGCAGCTTAAAAACAGTCAGATACTAAAAGTCAAACACAGCTCTCATTAATATTAATGACAACATGCTGCTGCTTCAATAAAGACATAAACTCTTCCAGCTCCACCAGTGGCTCCATCTATACAAACTCATGTTGTTGACATTTGTTTCAGATTCTACTAAAGATCCTAAAGTTTTGACAGAGAACAAACATGTCAGGCTGAAGTTTGGAGGAAAGGCAACAAATGATTGAGACAAAATGGGAAAGATTTTCACTTCATGTAACGGTGACGACATTTAACAAACATGCTGAGTTTGCTCTGAATATCTGAGTCACTTTGACTTTAGTCTCATCACTTTCTAGTCGTGTTGGAAGAAGAAAATACTGAATATATATTTGTTGATGTGAGTGTGGAAAAAACTTGGATGTGATTTAAAGAGTGAAGCTTTTTTCTTGTTAAATGAAGCTTTGAAATCTGTAGCTCAACATTGCTCTGCCACAGTCAGTGGACTAAACCACAGAAGAAGAAAACAGACTTTACCATGAAGATCCTCAGTGTGGATCAGTATAATATCAGTGTGATGTCTGCACTTTACTGTCAGCACAACTTTCACATCATATTCATCTCAGCACACAAGTAAACAATGGAGTCTGACCTCAGAGTCTCCAGTCCACAGTCTGGACTCTGCAGAAGACCACACAGATGATTCACTCCTGAATCCTGCAGGTAGCTGTTACTCAGGTCCAGGTGTCTCAGATGGGAGGGGTTGGACTTCAGAGCTGAGGCCAGAGAAGCACAGCTGATCTCTGACAAACTGCAGTGACTCAACCTGAATAAACAGATAACAGATGAAGATGAAAATCATTGATAATCCAATCAGATATGTCCTAATCAATGAGCTTCTCTCTAACATGAGCAGAGTGACTGTGTCCTTCTGTTGCTGTGGATTATCATCATGTCAGCCTTCTACACACATCATCCACATGTCACCACAACATTCACACACCTGTTCATGTCAACACAGATTCATATCAGTCAGGTCTGTCATTAGAGGATCAATATATTTAGTAGCTCAGTAGGTTTGTGCAGTTAAAATGAGAAGTCCACATGTTCACAGCTGGATATGAAAACAACAGTCAGATGTCAGATGCAGATTAAAGCAGTTGTTGGTATCGTCCTTCAACTCTCAGCTTCACAGCTCTGTTTGGAAACAGCTTCCAGCCTTTTTACAAACATCAGATCTGATGGTGTCATTCATCATCATCACCTCTATGACTTTAACCAGGTGTAAAACCTGTTTGTTGAAGAGCTCTGCACCTGTTGACAGGTAGAAATGAGCAGCTGTAGCAGAAGATCTGAGCTTTTGCTGCAGTTTGATCTTCATGGAGTGTGGTAAACATTTACTGACATGTATCTGTACATTGATGAATCACTGTTGCACTGTCTTCTGTAATAAGTCCTGAGGGTGGTTCTGACCTTTGACCCCAGACGCTCCAGTCATGGAGACTGTAGTTTGTCAGTGTGTGAGATCTGCTCATTGGAAACTGCTCTTACTGGAATTAGTTGCTCAGAGAACAGACTCCCGCTGAGCTTGTCCTCACTGCAGTTTGGTATCATAGGCTGGTGGAGGAAGGAGCAGTTCAACACATTCTATCATGTCTCTCATGTGTAGAGTCTATTTCCTGGATCCACAACGAAAAAACATTCATTCAACTCAACAGAGACTGAGCACAAAGTGGTTTTCATTCATAACAGAGCTTTGAAAACTTTCCTAAACTCTGTCATCCAAAGATCTCTTCATTCACTCCATGTTTCATTTCTCAGAGATTCAACAGTCAGATGATTGTTAAATAAAGTGGGATTTGTTAGGAAACAGCAGCTTTTTCACATCTATATCCAGTGTGTACCTGCTCTAAATCCCAAACACTGTGACTGGTCTCAGCTGCCTTCTTTTTGTAGTCACTACAACAGAGAGTCCTTTCTCCTCTCCAGAAGCTCCAGAAGAATTCATGTCCCTCACACACTCTACAGCCTCACCTTCACTGACTGATGGACCACAACATCAACCTCTGGAAGCTGAAAAACTGTGTCCTGTCCAACATGTCCCCATCATGACTCTGCTCCTGTCGCCCTTTAAATAAACCCTGCTCAAGTCTTTGACTTTTATTTGGAGCCATAAGGAAAACCATTTGGAATAAGTGAGAACTCTGATCTGACTCCACTAAGTTATCATGAGGCCGTCTCCATTAGAAAAACATTTTTACTGTCCAGGATTTTTCTCTGACTCCAGGATATTTTTCTCCAGTTGAGCTCAGTGAACAGTGACAGCTGCTAAAGATGATCTCTCTCTGTGAGCTACCTGCTGCTGTTAGCTTCACGTCCATTAGCTGCAACATGGGCTGACTTTTACCAAAAGGTACAAATGAAACTAATGGACTGACAATATCAGAGCTGCACATATTTAAATATGAAAGGATGAAATATTTAGACGAGCGTGGCAGACGACTGAATGATGATTTGTCGTCAACACAAAACTGATGGAGCACAAACACAATTAACAAACCAATAAGGTTGAATTCTTTTCAACATGATGTGATCAGAGAGATGTGATCTGTCTTTAGGAGAAATTAGGGGTGGGTGATATGGCAAAAATATCACATCACGGTTTTTTAATGGTAAAATCACGATCACGATTTTATCAGTTCATTTTTACAGTGAAGTTCATTTAGAACCAAACTATTCTCTATGTAAAAACTTAGCCCTAAAGATAAAAGAGTCACCTCTTTCCACCGTTTGCTACTTCTCTCACACAGCGTGCTTTTATCAAAGGCTTGTGTTATAGTTGGTTGTTTCTGTGTAATGTCTTTAGCCGTTACCACTGGCTGATGTGTGGTTGGCCTCGCTGCTTGGCTCTCAGCTAATTGTTTCGGATGCTGCCTCTTCAGGTGGTTAAAGAGGTTCGTTGTGTTTCCATCCGAAGCTCGAACCTTCTCTGTGCAAACTTTACAAATGACAGTTGTTTGCGCTTTGTCGTTTGGAGAAAACCCAAACCAGTTCCATACGCAGTGTTGGGGAGTAACGGAATACATGTAACGACGTTACGTATTCAGAATACACATTCTGAGTAACTGTATTCCATTACAGTTACAGTTTAAATAGATAGTATTCAGAATACAGTTACATTGTTGAAATCAATGGATTGCGTGACGATACTTCTCTGTTTCACGAGTTTATATTTATTCTAAATGAACGAAGGCAACCCGATGCGTTTCCCAGAAGCCCCAGCTCAACACATTCACCTTTCAAAATAGAAGCAAGCGCGTTTTGGCGTATGTCATCCAGAAATATATATATATATTGTATAAAAAATTTAAAGGTGTAAGTACTACCACTGTGTACTCAGCTGTCAAACTGCCAACTATTGACTTAACATATGCACCTGTTTTCAACTTTGAGGATGGGTTAAAATTTTTCTGTCCGTAAGTAGTCAATGACTTTCATATTTTTAGATGCAGTACTTACTGTACTACTACAATAAGTCATATGAAGTCCTACCAAACATGTCAGGCTGAAGTTTGGAGGAAAGTCAACAAATGATTGAGACAAAATGGAAAAGATTTTCACTTCATGTAACGGTGACGACATTTAACAAACATGCTGAGTTTGTTCTGAATATCTGAGTCACTTTGACTTTAGTCTCATCACTTTCTAGTCGTGTTGGAAGAAGAAAATACTGAATATATATTTGTTGATGTGAGTGTGGAAAAAACTTGGATGTGATTTAAAGAGTGAAGCTTTTTCTTGTTAAATGAAGCTTTGAAATCTGTAGCTCAACATTGCTCTGCCACAGTCAGTGGACTAAACCACAGAAGAAGAAAACAGACTTTACCATGAAGATCCTCAGTGTGGATCAGTATAATATCAGTGTGATGTCTGCACTTTACTGTCAGCACAACTTTCACATCATATTCATCTCAGCACACAAGTAAACAATGGAGTCTGACCTCAGAGTCTCCAGTCCACAGTCTGGACTCTGCAGAAAACCACACAGATCCTTCACTCCTGAATCCTGCAGGTTCCTGTTTCCATTCAGGTCCAGGTGTCTCAGATGGGAGGGTTGGACTTCAGAGCTGAGGCCAGAGAAGCACAGCTGATCTTTGACAACCTGCAGGAACTCAACCTGAATAAAGAATAAAAGATGTGAGTTTAGGAGACAAAGTTCCTGCTTGAAAGCGTTGAGTGTTTCATCATCTGTTCATAGCTGAAGAAGGTTGAGAATGTACAAGTTTGGAAAATGGAAACTCCAAACACCTGACCCAACAGGATGCAGCTTAAAAACAGTCAGATACTAAAAGTCAAACACAGCTCTCATTAATATTAATGACAACATGCTGCTGCTTCAATAAAGACATAGTGACTTCAGCTCTTAAACTCTTCCAGCTCCACCAGTGGCTCCATCTATACAAACTCATGTTGTTGACATTTGTTTCAGATTCTACTAAAGATCCTAAAGTTTTGACAGAGAACAAACATGTCAGGCTGAAGTTTGGAGGAAAGTCAACAAATGATTGAGACAAAATGGAAAAGATTTTCACTTCATGTAACGGTGACGACATTTAACAAACATGCTGAGTTTGCTCTGAATATCTGAGTCACTTTGACTTTAGTCTCATCACTTTCTAGTCGTGTTGGAAGAAGAAAATACTGAATATATATTTGTTGATGTGAGTGTGGAAAAAACTTGGATGTGATTTAAAGAGTGAAGCTTTTTTTTTCTTGTTAAATGAAGCTTTGAAATCTGTAGCTCAACATTGCTCTGCCACAGTCAGTGGACTAAACCACAGAAGAAGAAAACAGACTTTACCATGAAGATCCTCAGTGTGGATCAGTATAATATCAGTGTGATGTCTGCACTTTACTGTCAGCACAACTTTCACATCATATTCATCTCAGCACACAAGTAAACAATGGAGTCTGACCTCAGAGTCTCCAGTCCACAGTCTGGACTCTGCAGAAAACCACACAGATGCTTCACTCCTGAATCCTGCAGGTTGTTTCCACTCAGGTCCAGGTGTCTCAGATGGAAGGGGTTGGACTTTAGAGCTGAGGCCAGAGAAGCACAGCTGATCTCTGACAACCTGCAGGAACTCAAACTGAATAAAGGATAACAGATGAAGATGAAAATCATTGATAATCCAATCAGATATGTCCTAATCAATGAGCTTCTCTCTAACATGAGGAGAGTGACTGTGTCCTTCTGTTGCTGTGGATCATCATCATGTCAGCCTTCTACACACATCATCCACATGTCACCACAACATTCACACACCTGTTCATGTCAACACAGATTCATATGAGTCAGGTCTGTCATTAGAGGATCAATATATTTAGTGGCTCAGTAGGTTTGTGCAGTTAAAATGAGAAGTCCACATGTTCACAGCTGGATCTGAAAACAACAGTCAGATGTCAGATGCAGATTAAAGGAGTTGTTGGTGTCATCCTTCAACTCTCAGCTTCACAGCTCTGTTTGGAAACAGCTTCCAGCCTTTTTACAAACATCAGATCTGATGGTGTCGTTCATCATCGTCACCTCTATGACGTTAACCAGGTGTAAAACCTGTTTGTTGAAGAGCTCTGCACCTGTTGACAGGTAGAAATGAGCAGCTGTAGCAGAAGATCTGAGCTTTTGCTGCAGTTTGATCTTCATGGAGTGTGGTAAACATTTACTGACATGTATCTGTACACTGATGAATCACTGTTGCACTGTCTTCTGTAATAAGTCCTGAGGGTGGTTCTGACCTTTGACCCCAGACGCTCCAGTCATGGAGACTGTAGTTTGTCAGTGTGTGAGATCTGCTCATTGGAAACTGCTCTTACTGGAATTAGTTGCTCAGAGAACAGACTCCCGCTGAGCTTGTCCTCACTGCAGTTTGGTATCATAGGCTGGTGGAGGAAGGAGCAGTTCAACACATTCTATCATGTCTCTCATGTGTAGAGTCTATTTCCTGGATCCACAACGAAAACATTCATTCAACTCAACAGAGACTGAGCACAAAGTGGTTTTCATTCATAACAGAGCTTTGAAAACTTTCCTAAACTCTGTCATCCAAAGATCTCTTCATTCACTCCATGTTTCATTTCTCAGAGATTCAACAGTCAGATGATTGTTAAATAAAGTGGGATTTGTTAGGAAACAGCAGCTTTTTCACATCTATATCCAGTGTGTACCTGCTCTAAATCCCAAACACTGTGACTGGTCTCAGCTGCCTTCTTTCTGTAGTCATAATAACAGAGAGTCCTTTCTCCTCTCCAGAAGCTCCAGAAGAATTCATGTCCCTCACACACTCTACAGCCTCACCTTCACTGACTGATGGACCACAACATCAACCTCTGGAAGCTGAAAAACTGTCCTGTCCAACATGTCCCCATAATGACTCTGCTGAAAAACTGTCCTGTCCAACATGTCTCCATCATGACTCTGCTCCTGTCGCCCTTTAAATAAACCCTGCTCAAGTCTTTGACTTTTATTTGGAGCCATAAGGAAAACCATTTGGAATAAGTGAGAACTCTGATCTGACTCCACTAAGTTATCATGAGGCCGTCTCCATTAGAAAAACATTTTTACTGTCCAGATTTTTCTCTGACTCCAGGATATTTTTCTCCAGTTGAGCTCAGTGAACAGTGACAGCTGCTAAAGATGATCTCTCTCTGTGAGCTACCTGCTGCTGTTAGCTTCACGTCCATTAGCTGCAACATGGGCTGACTTTTACCAAAAGGTACAAATGAAACTAATGGACTGACAATATCAGAGCTGCACATATTTAAATATGAAAGAATGAAATATTTAGACGAAAGCGTGGCAGATGACTGAATAATGATTGTCGTCAACACAAAACTGGGTGGGTGACATGGCAAAAATATCACATCACGGCTTTTTAATGGTAAAATCACGATCAAGATTTTATCAGTTCATTTTACAGTGAAGTTAATTTAAAACCAAACTATTCTCTATGTAAAAACTTAGCCCTAAAGTTTTTAGCCGTTACCACTGGCTGATGTGTGGTCGGCCTCGCTGCTTGGCTCTCAGCTAATTGTTTCGGATGCTGCCTCTTCAGGTGGTTAAAGAGGTTCGTTGTGTTTCCATCCGAAGCTCGAACCTTCTCTGTGCAAACTTTGCAAATGACAGTTGTTTGCGCTTTGTCGTTTGGAGAAAACTCAAACCAGTTCCATACGCAGTGTTGGGGAGTAACGGAATACATGTAACGGCGTTACGTATTCAGAATACAAATTCAGAGTAACTGTATTCCATTACAGTTACAGTTTAAATAGATAGTAATCAGAATACAGTTACATTGTTGAAATCAATGGATTACATAACGATACTTTTCTGTTTCACGACTTTATATTTATTCTCTAAATGAACGAAGGCAACCCGATGCGTTTCCCAGAAGCCCCAGCTCCACGAAAACAAACGTAAATAAACGAGCTATTCGCCTGATCAGTCGGTCAGAATGGAGTCGGACGAGGAGCAGCAGGAGTGAGAACTTGAGACGCAGCCGGCAAAACAGAGCCGGGACAGGAATGTGTTGGCCAAGAAAGAAACGGCGTTACATGAACTCCGTTACTCCCCAACACTGTCCATACGACTGAAGTGGACTTCTTTTTGGGGACCAACTCCAAGCTTTCACTTTCGTTGTCGGCCATGGCTACCCGCTACAGCTTGACTGAAACAGCGAGGCTAGTAAAAAAAAAAAAATCAGCACTGCTCGTACTTCACCATGATTGGTTGGTCATGTTCACGTGAAGCGGGCTGTTAGTTGCCCAAGGAAAAAAAACCTTCTAAATGCGTCTGTGCGCAAGCATAGAGCTGCAACTAATAGAATGTGCCCTATATAGGCGATAATACGATCTCTGTCCTCTGGCAGATCGTCAACACTTTCTAATCCTTCACGATCTAATATCGTCATATCGCACACCCCTAGTATATGTATATTATGTGTACATAACTATACACTGCTGCTGTACATACCACCATTAGAGAACCATGGCTCTATTTTTCTATTATAAATGTACACACTGCACACCTGACAGGTTATATTTTTACAACATTGTATATATTATTGTACATATTATTCTCCTCCCTGTTTTTTTTTTTTTTTTATCTTATTATTAATATTATTGTTATTTTTCTTGTCATATATATTTACATATATATATATACACACATTCACTCTTTATGTCTTTATACTTTGTTACACTGTATTTTGTAGAGTTGCTAAGTGCTGCCAGTGCTGTCAACTTGTCCTTTCCTTTCTTTTTGTGACTGTTTTACTTGCTGCTGTAACATAACAATTTCCCCTGAGGGATGAATAAAGTCTATCTATCTATCTATCTATAAACCAACAGTGTGGTCCTTTAAGTCTTTGCTCCTTAACACATTTAACTGAAGGTTTCATTGAAGTCAACAGACATTATACATGACAACTGACTGAAATGAAGTGAAACTGAAGGAATAATTCTTAGTCTGAGATAAGAAAAAGTCACAATATGGAACAACAACTATTTACAATCTCATTCATTCAAGATGAATGGATTCAAGTTCTGGATGAAGATAAACCAGGTTCAGTTGTGGATTAAAGATATAAGATCTACAACAGTAACAGACAGTGAACTGACCTCAGAGTCTCCAGTCTTCAGTGTGGACTCTCCAGAAAACCACACAGAAGCTTTACCCCTGAGTCCTGCAGCTCGTTGTAGCTCAGGTCCAGGTCTCTCAGACTAGAGGACTGGGAGCTGAGAACTGAGGACAGAGCTTCACAGCTTCTCTCTGAGAGGTTACAGCTGCTCAGTCTGAAGAGGAAACAATGAAGAAAAAGTCAAATAACATTTGTGTTGAAAGGATAATCAAAGGAACAAAACTCTCAGTTTGCTCTGCAGCTCACAGCAAACTAACAGACCTGCATTTGAAAACTGGGCCAAACATCAAACAGATTTGTTGAGTGAAGCAGAAATATCAGCTCTTTATCCACCAGCTAACCAATGAGGAGTTTCTATATTGATGATCATCTTTCATTGGCTCTGATTCAAATCCTTTCTGTTTTATTCTCAACAAGTTGGAGACATGACAGTTAAATATGACACAATCAGTAATAAACAGACATGTACAGTCAATAACGGTATTGACTGTACATTTGGACAGTTAGACATGATATGTTATTTGGGATCTCAGCACTTTCACTTTAAAATATAATAATGGATACTACAGTTAATGACTGCAAAGGATTTTACAATAAATATTAAATCTGATTAGTTTGTTTTACTTCATGTGTATTTGTCCAGTTACTTTTGAACCACTAAAAGGGCTGAATCTCCCACACAGTTCTTTCTATACTGATGTCAACTTGCTCAAATTAAAGCTGAGACTTGGCTCTTTAATGTAGGATCCATTATTTTAATTCAAATTCAATGTGATGAAGCTCAGAGCTCAGAGATGATGATAAGAAATTAAAGAAGAGATGAATTTATTTTCCCTCCTGCTGAATAAAATAGCAGAGTCTTTATATAATGATGAATACATCCAACTATCTATACACTTACAGAGCTTTGTTAGAGGCTTTGACAACTGGCAACAGCTTCAGAAGAGCCTCCTCTGAAGCAGAGTATTTCTTCAGGTCAAACACGTCCAGATCTTTTTCTGATGACAGTAAGATGAAGACCAGAGCTGACCACTGAGCAGGAGACAGTTTTTCTGTGGAGAGACGTCCTGAACTCAGGGACTGTTGGATCTGCTCCACAAGAGAACGATCATTCAGTTCATTCAGACATTGGAACAGGTTGATGCTTTGCTCTGCAGAGGGAGTCTCTTCAATCTTCTTCTTGATGTACTGGACTGTTTCCTGATTGGTCTGTGAGCCACTTCCTGTCTGTGTCAGCAGACCTCGTAGGAGAGTCTGATTGGTCTGCAGTGAAAGACCCAGGAGGAAGCGGAGGAACAAGTCCAGGTGTCCATTTGGACTCTGTAAGGCCTTATCCACAGCTCTCTGGTAGAGCTGCTTTGGATCAGGCTTGTATCTGAACACATAAAACCAGAGAAACCACAGGGAGGTTGATTGTTCTTCTGACAGCAGATTGACTCCAGACTTGATGAAGGTCAGATGGACATGAAGAGCAGCCAGAAACTCCTGAAGACTCAGATGGACGAAGCAGAACACCTTGTCCTGGTACAGTCCTCTCTCCTCTTTAAAGACCTGTGTGAACACTCCTGAGTACACTGAGGCTGCTCTGATATCAATGCCACACTCTGTCAGGTCTGATTCATAGAAGATCAGGTTTCCTTTCTGCAGCTGCTCAAAAGCCAGTTTTCCCAGAGACTCAATCATCTTCCTGGTCTCTGGACTCCAGTGTGGATCTGTCTCAGCTCCTCTATCATACTTAACGTTCTTCAGTTTGGACTGAACCACCAGGAAGTGGATGTACATCTCAGTCAGGGTCTTGGGCAGCCCTCCTCCCTCTCTGGTTTTCAACACATCCTCCAGAACTGTAGCAGTGATCCAGCAGAAGACCGGGATGTGACACATGATGTGGAGGCTTCGAGAAGTCTTGATGTGGGAGATGATCCTTCTGACCTGCTCCTTCTCTCTGAACCTCTTCCTGAAGTACTCCTCCTTCTGTGGGTCAGTGAACCCTCTGACCTCTGTCACCATGTCAACACACTCAGGAGGGATCTGATTGGCTGCTGCACAGGTCGTGTGGTTATCCAGAGGCGAGCGGAGGGAAGCAGTTTCCCCCTGATGAGGTTTGTCAGCAGCACATCCACTGAGGTGGACTCTGTAACATCAGTCAGGATCTCAGTGTTGTGGAAGTCCAGAGGAAGTCGACACTCATCCAGACCGTCAAAGATGAACAGAACCTGGACCTCTTCAAACCTGCAGAGTCCTGCTTCTTTGGTTTCAGTAAAGAAGTGATGAACAAGTTCCACCAAGCTGAACTTTTTTTTTTTCAGCACATTCAGCTCTCTGAACGTGAATGGAAATGTGAAGTGTATGTCCTGGTTGGTTTTGTCTTCAGCCCAGTCCAGAGTCAACTTCTGTGTTAAGACTGTTTTCCCAATGCCAGCCACTCCCTTTGTCATCACTGTTCTGATTGGTCCATCTCTTCCAGGTGAGGCTTTAAAGATGTCTTCTTGTCTGATGCTTGTTTCTGGTCTGGCTGGTTTCCTGGATGCTGTTTCAATCTGTCTGACCTCATGTTCATCATTGACCTCTCCAGTCCCTCCCTCTGTGATGTAGAGCTCTGTGTAGATCTGATTCAGAAGGGTTGGGTTTCCTGCTTTAGAGATCCCCTCAAACACACACTGGAACTTCTTCTTCAGAGTAGATTTAAGTTTATGTTGACAAACTGGAGCAACGTGTCCTGAATGAACAAACAAAAAACAACATCAGTGACTGCTTCATAAAGAAAACATGACATGTTCATGCCCCCAAAGAACACACATGAACATATTTCCCTCCATGTCTTGAGATGTTAGTAAATGTCCCATTTGTCCATCATGTTGAATCTTTAGAGAAATCCTCTTACTGCTGTGCAGACAGTCAGCCAGCTCCTCCTGCTTCATTTTCCTCAGGAAGTTCACTGTGATCTTCACAAAAGCCTCTCTGCTGCTCCTCCTCTGCTCTTCATCCTCACCGTCCAACACCTCCTCATCCTCCCTCTGACTTTCTGAGCATTCTGGGTTGTCAAAGTAGTTGTTGTCCATGTACAGACCATAAATATGGAGTCCAGGTGTGTTTGATGCTGCTGGGCAGACTGAGCACTGGGAACCTCTGCGCTCTCCTGGTCCACTCTGTGGAGGAATCATGAAGAATTAGCTCACATTGTGTTTGCAGCATCTGTGAGTGTTTTATGCTTTGTACACAAACAACAGCTGCTTTTATGTTCTGTGGTGACTGTCCTGATTAAAGCAAACACTACTGTGCTGTGACATTCTCAATGAGAGGAAACAAGCAATCAGTTCTGTACCTCATGACCTAGAGTCATCACAACAAGTCCACCTTTTAAATGATGAGTTTTAAGGACTCACACTGGGTTTGACAGAAGTCTCACCTCTGCTACAGGACACTAACACAAACACTGGAACTGGATAGGTTCTGAGTTACAGGGAGTTTTAGTTCTGATCTGAATGACACATATAAGAACATAAGAAGTGCTTTTCTTGAAAAGAGAAACATCAACTTTGTCACTAAAGCCTGTGTTTCAGCCTGATCATGTTCATATACTGTGTCATTCATGAAGCCTGGAGACAAAACACAATCACTTCATCTTTCATAGAAGACCAGTTATACAGGACAGCTGTCTGATACATTTTAAACTCAGCTGCAGCTCACTTCTTTGCAGCAGAGGGAGACTGTCCTTTGAAATTAATTACAACATCCTTTGACATGTCACTCTTCATGGACACACAGCTGGGCTCAGGTCCATGTTCAGGTCCAGGTCCAGCAGAGTCTGGTGTGTGCTGCTGCTCTGGCCTTCAACACAACACACACACAGCTTTGAGTGTGAATAATGATGGTGCAGTGATGTGAGTGCTGAGCTCTGACATGGAGAAGAGTCATGGACAGTTAGAGATCCTCATCTCACCTCTGAGCTTTGGTCTGGATCTCATGGTCCCCACACAGACTGCTTTTAGGGGGAGGGGCTCCCTCCTCTCTGTCCTCACACTGATTCATGATGCTGAATTCACATCCACATCAGCTCACACACACTTTCTACCTTCATCTGGAGAGAAAACACAAATCATTCATCTGCACATCAACTGAAATCATCCTCTCCATCATTTGTCCTGTAGAAATATCAGCTGCTCCTCCACTGATTGGCTCTTCTTTCCTCTTTCATATCAGTGTCAGTTGAATGCAGTCAGACAGCAGTGTGAGGCAGAGGAAGCTGCCATCAGCTGCTGTACTTCCACTGTCAGTCCACTAGATGGGGTCATGAAGCTGCAGTGAAGTGCAGAGCAGCACACACAGGGTCCAGGGACGAGCATTTCCATTCACTGACACACAGACAGACTGAGATCCACTGGTTTTATCTGACACTATCTAAAAAATCCTGCTTTCTAATTTCACTTGAGTAAAAGTCCATGAGTGTAATAAGTAAAATATGCTTCAACTGTCAAAAGTAAAAGTGCTGATCATGCAGAACAAACTCATTTGGTTTTTATTTCAAATCTTAATCTGAAAAGTAACTGTAGCTGTGAAATAAATGTAGTAAAACAGTGAAATATTTCCCTCTGAAAAGTTGTGAAGTAAAAGTATAAAGAAGCAGAAAATGGAAACACTGGAGTTTCAGTGCAGCACTGCAATAAAAGTTCTGAGTTACTTTACACTACAGAAGTATTAGATTCCAAACAACTTGTACATGCTTTTCAAAATAAAAGACTGACAATTTCAATGAAGCTGTTACAATAATATTAAAAACATTTTAAAAGGAAATCTCTTTCATTTAATCATTGATTATGTTTAAGTACAATTTTACATAAAGAACCTAGTTCCTATTGGAGGAGGACCAGAGGCCTGAGGCCTGTGTTATGAAGCAGGATTTGGGTTTGGCACAGTAAGTTCAGGTTCAACAACAACTCAATGACAGAAAATGTAGTTACAGTTGCAGTTACTGTGGTGATTTAGTTGGTCAACTTGAAAAATGTTTTATCTGCTTGGATCAAAAAGTGTAACAAAGCTTTTATTCAGTGAACATTCTGTATCTCCAACAGACTAAAACCTTAACTTCAAATGTTTTATATGAATCATCATCTCCATCATTTCTTCTGTAGAAATATCAGCTGCTCCTCCTGCTCTGAGAAGGAGGCCCATGAGTCCATGTCTGTTACAGACCATATCCTGTAATTTCACCATGGTTCAATATCATCTGTAAAGTTCTACCTTTTCATCACAGTTTCTGTTCCTGCTCACATGCCACACACACACACACACACACACACACACACACGAGAGTGAATTTCATGTTTTTAATTGTTTATGTGAATGTTCTATACCGCGATTATTGTTTATTGTTTATCGTGTTTGCTGAATTATTGTATAACGCACCTCATGCTTCTGCCTCTTGGCCAGGTTGTCGTTGGAAATTAGAACTGGTTCTCAACTGACTTACCTGGTTAAATAAAGGTTAAATAAATAAATAAACATGAATGTCATGAACAGACGGCCATCTTTACTGGGTCTGAAGTTTCCAAGCTGATATTTCAGTTTGAGACGACGACTGTTTCAAACTTCCTCCTGATTTAAACAAACTCCATCCAACTGTAAAACACTGGTAATAAACCAGTTTCTCCAGCTAAAATAACAAGAAGAACTAGTGACGTCACTGTCAACATTTTCCACAAACTAGAGAAAACCATGTCCCTTTAATGAAGACAAATCAAACCAATCAAGAGCTCCACTTACTCAGTTATTCGCATGAACTTCATCCCTCTGCAGCTCTCTCCTGTCAGTGTAGGAAAGGCTCTTAGTTCTTCAGTTCAAGCTTCTTTTTCCTCAGGTTCTTGTGTGAGTGAACTTCAACTGACACACACAAAAAAAGCCTGAAAAAAAAACAAAAAACATTAAACTGCTGACATTTACCTTCAGATGGTGAAAATAATCTGCGCCACAAAGTTTGGTCAAAATGAAAGTAAACTCCAAGGCTTTGCCCAGAGAGGTGTGTGTGTGTGTGTGGTCTCTTCATTATCCAAATATGCAGTGTGACTGGTTGGACTGGGTCTCAGTCAGACTGAAGTTCACATGCTGAAGTGTTATTAAGACATGAAACCTCCTCATGACTCCCAGTGTGAAACACACACACACACTCTGCTGCTGTTTGATGTTTTCATTATTATTGATTATTGATCAGTTGAATCAGCTGAGCTCCAATGGAACTAAATTCTCCATTTCAACAGTGATGTCTTCAACACAAACATTCAGGCTTCACATTAATGTGGATGGAACTGGACTGTTCACAGAGAAACTACCATGATCACTGCCCTCCAGTGGTCACTGTCAGTTGTGGTGGAAAAATACTTTCTTAATGATGAGAAGTGAAATAAAATTCTTTAGATAGTAATTGTCTTTTGATATTTTATTACAAAATAAGGTTTACAGAGTAATCAATTTCTGCAGAAAGGACAGAGCTCAAGCATCACCAAATGCTATTGTTCCTGAGATGATATGAAACATTTCCAAATCAGCACTTCAGGAGCTTTGGCACCTTCTAGAGACAGTTAGTGGAAAGAAGCTCAGGTGAAGAGCAGATTTCATTGTTGACTCTCTTTAATATCACACTTTGTGAATGTGTTCCTCTTCTGCTCTCAGCTTTCTTACCCTGGACTTCATCTGTCAGCCAGTGATGATGTTTAACCCAGCACGTGCTTCATGGTTCACTTCTGTTTATCTGAACATCTCAGCTGCCATCCCTGGTGGGGTGAGTGCAAAGAGGTTTGGAAACAATATAGAGATGACATTTCTGGAAATCACATTCAAAATGATCAACTTTACTCAGTACCCTAAAACAGCTCCTATTGTCGCACATTTTCTCTGCTCCTCCTCTGTTTAGGGGCCAGGAACCATGGTCAAGCCCTAAATGTTACATGGACACTTTTCTTCATCACTACAGAAGTGTTTATTTTTGTAGAGGTTCATGTGTAAAGCTGGAAATACTGCACACACAGCTAATTTTAGCCTCTGGAATAAACTCTATGTGAGTTAAAATCAACTCAATCTGAGTGAACATGTGTGACCATCGAATAGACTCTGTGGCAGAGTTAAAATAACTGAATAACAGAGTTAACTTGAACTCCTCCTGGTGTTAAAATACTCATCCCTCACTGAGTGTAACTCTATAATTTAGTTAATTTCAATATAAACTCTTCTCCAGTGTTGACACCTAACACTCAAAATGTGTTTTATTTACAGTTTTCAGAATTACAATGTATTCATTATTACATTATTCAGTTTTATGAGAAAATGACCACCAAACACCATCCTGTTGATTTTTTTTTTTTTTTTGCTTTTATTTGTGCAAATACATTTAAAAATTCAACATGACACTTTGAATTAATTGCTGCCTTAAAACTGTAAAATTTAACAGCACACAGGCAGCAAATAATGCCAATGAAAAACATTAGTGAAGTTGTACAAAACACTGTAAACAACACATTACTGCATAATAAAATGTCTGCAAATGTATAAAAAACTGACACATTTCTCTGTGGTGCATTGTGTAACTTGAGGTAGACAACTACTCACTTTACAGTTCAAGTATAAAACAGTAAGAGAACTCTTTAAATTCAGATTAGAAATCAGATTATACAACTCTCTGATACAACATAACATTATGAATCACAACCATATGACATCTGAGCATCAAACCATTTGAAATATCTTAATCTCTCTCTTTCTAAAATCAGTTAACTCTGTGTAGTGTCACTCACTTGTCTCTTTGAAAATTGAATCTAAGGCAACTGGACTTAAGTTTGTCTGGGAAGACGTTTCGCCTCTTATCCAAGAGTCAGACTAGTGCGGACTAGATAGACCGATGCATACGAACTGATGAAGCCTCTTGGATAAGAGGCGAAACATCTGTATTATGCTTCATGTCCTTCTCCCCTCTCCTCCATTCCTAGCTGTCCTATCTTCCTCCTTTTCCTCCTTTCACCCAGCCCGGCCATCGGCAGGAGGGTCCCCCATCTGAGCCAGGTTCTGCTCAAGGTTTCTTCCTGTTAAAAGGGAGTTTTCCTTGCCACTGTTGCCTTAAGTGCTTGCTCTGGGGTCAGGCTCTGGGTCTCTATAAAGCGCTTTGAGACAATTTTGATTGTGGAAGGCGCTATATAAATAAAATTGAATTGAATTGAATTGAAAAAATTGATGACTGTTGGACGACTCACATAACTGCATTACTATTCTGATGATAACTGTACCTACTTCATCAGCAGTGTCAGATCCTTCATTCAGGGCAGCTTTCAGTTGTTGTTTTAAGAGAGATGTCTCTTTCAGGTTCCTGCCTCCTTGATAACGTTATCTTTAAAACTGCTGTTCCATTTTTCAAGGAACCTTGAAGCAACATCCAAGAAAGCTGTCATGAAGAATCTGCTGACGGTAGTAGAAGGTTTCTCTCATCCTCTGGAAAACTAAGTCAGGATCAGCTGTGTGGTGAAGGAGAGATATGGCTTCCATGCATTCATCTCTGATTGGCTGATCATCATATGTTCTGGATGATGTGGAACCTCCTTTTAGCTCCACTCTACTCTGGGATGAAGAGGTGCTTTTGGATTTGTCTTCATGTGCCACTCAAGAAAGCCTTTGTTGCTTTGAATATCATAGAAGTGTTCCTGAAAGAAAAAAAGCTGTCTCAAGAACAAATACTGTATGTTGCTTATATGCAAACAAGGGAGTTAAACCTACATATCATTTTTGGAGTATGGGTCTTTCTCTGGGAAAATCTGGGAAAAGTGAAACAATCCCAAGGGCATGGGACTCTTTTGTTGCTTTACTAACAGCTCTCCTGCAAGAGGGAAAAATCTCTACCATTTTTGTCTGTTTTATAAAAGGATACAGGATTAAGTTGAAGCCTCTTACCCTTCTTTTCCATGCATGTGAGCGACAATAATATTAACCAGTAACCGTGTGGTGGAATCAAACTTCCAGTCTCTTCATACTCTTTAATCACAGTCATCTCTGCTGGTTTTGAAGTAAGAATTTGCTCCACATTCTAAAAAAGAAAACATTATAAACATATTTACAACTACACTTAGATCTATGTTGTAAGCAAATACATTCATCTAATACCTGTACTTATTATTTGCATTTTTTTAGGAATTATGTCTAATAAACAATGATTAAAATCTAGTTGTATACAAGTTGGAAAACATTTTCTGCAAGGACACTGTCCATCAAAGGCTGGCATCCAGAATCACTTGTGTCTCTGCTTAAAGTGCTTGAGACTGACAGTGTATCTGTCAGACTTGGAGAGGAGGAGCCTTCACACCCTTGCTGCAGGACACTTAGATCTGAAGATCACACACACACAAGTATAAGGCAAATAAAATCTAAAGTCCAGCACATTAAAACTATATCACATACCTGGCTGGATATCACCTGTCTCAAGACAAAACATTACCATTACCTATAACTCTGCTTACCACAAGTAGTGAGGGTCACATATTCTGTCAGGTCTGAACGATCAGCCAGGTTCATAGATGCTTCAGTAGATGGGAGGTCTGAAATGCAGACAACACATACAGCTTAATATGAACTGATTAAATACTGTACTTTGGAATTCTTATCATCCACTTCTCACAATCACATATTTTTGTCTGTGTCAAGATACAAATCTCCCAAAATATAAGTGCAGCAAAATAGGAATTTTTAAATGTCCTACCATCATCACTGTAGATGAAAAACACAGATCTTTGAAACATCCTCATCCACCTCTGCTCCCTGTTGATCTGTGACTTTCAGTGTTGTAGTCTCTGGGATAAGAAACTTCTGCTGGACTATACCATAACAACTCCACGTTACAAAATGTTTACATCTTTATTAATTTAATACTAAACATCTGACTGACCTGCACTGAGAAAATCTGAGAAGCAAGCCTCTTCCAGTTTAATGTCCTTCTTCTTCCCTCCATGTTGTACTTTGATCAACATGTTGGTTTGACATAAAGGAAGAAAATGTCATATGTCAGAGAATAACATGTTCAAGTTAAAGTTTATCCCAACTACACACTGTTAAAATACACGTTTCTCACCGCTGTTCAAAACAGCAAGGCTACAGTTTATAAGCTCAACTGTTAGCATGCTAGCCAAAACTGACTTTTCAGCTACGTCTGTGCCGTTGAGCAGGAAATTATTCTCTTAAAACACCGACATGCGGTTGCATTGTTGGATGGTTATTTCCAAAACAGTATTAATTACCTTCAAGATGCGCGTCGTCATTAATTTGTGAAGCTTATCAAACAGTTTGTCATTACCGTCATACAGACACATCACACGCCACAGACAGTATGGCCGACATTAACGTTTGAGTGAAAGCTAACAGCTCCACAATGGCAGCTAAGGACAGTTAGCTAACTAATGCTGCGGGAGCTACTTGCTCTAAATAATGGAGTAAAAGCAATGGGGTTACGTTCAACATCAAGTTCGCAGTCATTAGCGGTACTATGTAAGTAGATAAAGTGAGAACAATGACAAAATATCACACATTTAAAGTACTTTCTGATAAAAATCATGCTCTTACCAGCCTTGTGACGACGTTCCTTGTGCTGCTCATGCCGCGATAAAATACGTCGTGAACTCCAGGGACAGAGTTAAAACCAGATCCTGAACACCAGGGAAGAAACTCCAAAATTCAACTCGGCCTGTGTTTACACCTTAACACAAACTGTAGTCAGAGTTATAAAATAAACTCCAGAAATGTAACTCTTTCACACTTTTTTGCCTGACTCCAGATTTTAGTACTTTGTGAATTTGCTGTGTGTTAGTACATGTAGTTGTGTACAGTTCAGCTGCTGCTGTCCTTGGTGCTGAATTCACCAACCCAGCTGAATGGTCCTGAGTGCTTATTGTTGTAATTCATTTGGTATTTTTGAGAAGATTGAATATCATTAGTATGGGTTATGTTTTGGTTAATGTTAGGCTTTCAGTTATGATGTGTCCTCATAACTATATTAAGGCAACAATGTGTGTGTGTGTGTGTGTGAGAGAGAGAGAGAGAGAGAGTGTGTTTGTCCTTTGATGCCTTTGATGTATCAACATTCTACAGCCTGATGTCACAGGCTGCAGTAAGTGGACACACAGCCAGAGACAAGTTCAGAAGTCAAACAGGAGCAGAAACAGTTGGACTGGACAGGACTTGCTCATGATTTAGGAAGAAAGAAGCACTCAGATATTTCTGCACAATTATTGACAAGGAAGGGAGGAGCTACTGCTGTTACAAGGACAAGAGGAAACTACAGGAAAGTCCAGATCACCTCCAAGGTTTTCAGTAAGTCAAAACCTTTTTAGTTGATGTCAGTGTTTCAGTTCAGTGGGGTGTGTTTGTTAAATTGGCATGATGTCTAATCACACAAGAACTTCAGCCCAAAGGTTTCAGTACATGTTCAGTTTATTTATGCTGATTGCATCTGTGAGATTTTCATATTGTCAACTTAGGTTTCCATTTTTTTTTGCTTTAAAGCATTATGGTTTGTATTAAAGGAAAGGTGCCTATTTTTTTCAAGTTTGTCTTTTAAACTTCAAATGTTCAAAAACATTCACATGCTTTAATGTAAATTGAAATCATTTGTGGTTGTTGCTTTGGATCCTCCTAAATGATGGAGCATAAAATCCACAGTCCATGTCCTGTGTAAAAGGGACTTCCAAAGTTCAAAAGAAGCAAACATGAGGCTTCAGCAGTCTGACTTATATAGTTGAAACAGCCACCAGTGCTTTGCATGTGGAACAGTAGTTTGCCTGCAGCCACAGATCCAGACTCTGCAGCTCTGGAGGTGGAAGTAACTGCAGAGACGAGAAAGCACAACACCATGGGAGAGAGAAGAAGCCAAGTTAGTAACATACATTAATGGGATATGAATGTGTACAGATGGAGAGGGAGAGGAGGAGAGAGGAAATCAGTGCATCATGTGAAGTCTTCCAGCAATGTAGACCTATAGCAGCATAACTAGTGGTTCATTCAGGAAAGCCTTACTCAGCTCTGACTATAAGGTTCATCAAAAGGGAAAGTTTGAAGCCTCCTCTTAAACATGGAGAGGGCGTCTGCCTCCAAGACCCAAACTAGTAGATGGTTCCACAGTAGAGGAGCCTGATATCTGAGGGCTCTGCCTCCCATTCTCTCTATTGGAGACTTTAGGAACCACAAGTAAACCTGCATTCTGGGAACACAATGTTCCAGGGTAGTAGGGGATGGCTGCACTGCTGCTGTGACCCGGCTTGGTAACACAGCCGGCCATTGCCAACTCTTAACATTCTCCTCTCCTTAGCTGTGTCTTCAGTAGCTAAACTTGTGTATCTATGCTGAAGATTAGAGAGAAAGCTCTGTTCTAAAACGTCTCTCTGTTTTCAGCTCTCAGGACTTTTGCAGCTTCTACCTCAGTCTCTACAGTTTGGAGTTTAGTCTCACTCCTGTGCTCTTGTTTGTACTTTGGGATATCAGCCTTATGTCACTGTTTACTGATCAGTTACAGTCATATCAGAGCTGTGTTATGTTACTGATGATTCAAACCAAACTTTTCCTGCTTAGCTGGGGAAAAGTTGTAGGAATCTGTGACCCTCTCTTGCTCCTGGCTCCGAGGTCCACTTCCTGGTCGCCCGCTTCCCTCCGCCTTGTCGTCGCTGGCACAGACGCCGAACTGCCGATCCTCCACCGACGTGCGCGGCTCGTGGGTTCATTCCCAGTGCTGCAAATTAGCCGCAGGTTGCTGCTAGCCTCCAGTGTTGCTGAGTGGACACGCTCAGCTTCTCTCTCCCTCAGGTGATCACACGTAGCCTGATCGAGAATTATTTGCCAGCTGCTTTGTCCTGCACGGAGAAGAAATCCTGCTGCTTTGCCTTGTTCTACCTTACCGGGGTGTTACTGCCGTGGTTCTCCGCTGCGGTTCTGCCGGTCGCTCCGGTGTTGCTGCTGTCGGGCTGCGCAGGTGGACAACGCAATCACCCCTACCTACGCGAGTATTGAATGTGCAGTTTCGTTTGCCTTGGGCCTGGACTTTTAAAAATTGGATGAATGCACGGTGGGGTTGCTCTTTATTTAATGCCCCCATTTCCTTTGTTGCATTTAGTTAGAATGGGTTTTGGGTTATTGTTTTGATTATTTTCTTTTCTTTATAGCTTTGTCTCTATTAGGTTATTTGGTTTATTAAATATTCTGTTTAACTAGGTTCTGTGCTGTTTTTTTTTTTTGTTTTTGTTTTTCTTTCTTTTCTTGCTTATTTTTTGATGTTCTGTGATTCAATTAGCCCTGATACTCAGTTGGATTTTTGTTTTTTGTCTTGTTTATTTTGCTTGTGACAACAATTTTATGTTATGTTTAGTGACTGATATTCTTAGTGCTCTGATTAATTTGTAAGCATTAATTTATTGTTTTCTTTTGTTAGTATTTGTATATTGGTTATTTGTTTTCCTGTGTTGGGAGTAACCGCACTAATTTTATTTCCTTGTGCCCTTTTCAGTGGCTGAGAGCCAAAGGTGGTGGTGGTCGTGGTGCCGGGTGGTGGTTTCCCCCTCTTTCCTGTGTCATGTGCCTCCTCTGGTCCTGGGTTCCTTTGACTACGTGTGCGTGGGTGTCACGTGTGGCTGGGGTGATAATTTTGTATATTATTTGGGATCCTCACCCCTCTCCTCGAGCTGCCCCCTGGTAAGCCTCAGCCCTGATAGGGTCTCCCCCCTTTCCCCTCACGTCCCCTGTGTGTGAATGGTGTTTTATAATGTTTAAAGACATACTGAAGTTATTTTGAAATAAAGTATATTGATTATTGCTCTGGAACCACGTCTCTGCCCATTGTAAAATGAACCTGGGTGCCTTGGAGTTGGTACAATTGACTAAAACTATTTCCTTGGGCAAAATTCCCAAGGTGGCGTTGTCTGGCTTCGTAGAGGTTTGCTCTTAGTTGGGTGCTGTAGTGATCGACACCCTCCGCTATCTGCTACAACCCCCATTATCATCTATCTCATCTCCCTCGCTCGCCACACTCAGATCAACAACTTCATTTGCTGTGCAGTAAAGTGGAAAAACACTTTTTTCCACTGTTCCAGCACAGTTTGAGTGTTAGTGACCATTCATATCATGACTTGATGTGACTACAACCAACACAATGGAAAATCCTATTTCTATCTCTAACACTGAAATATCACATTCAGTGTGCAGTTCACACTGTTGGTGGTTGGCGTCTTCAGACTCCCTGAAAGCTGACATACAGTATTAGTTGAAGAAGGTAGTATTTTTATTTTGGATGAAACACATCCAGGTGTATCACTGTCCCTGTATAATGTGCTGACTTCAAAAAATCGAATTCCTAACCCATCACTGAAGTTCATTGTGCAGAAGTGACTGTTACATGTCCAGGCTCCACAGTATACCATGGACCTTCTGCACCCCCACACCATGAGCTTATCTCTTAGGTCAGGACTTTCTAAATGTACCTCGGACATGTTTTAAGACTCAGGAAGATTGTGCTTTCCAGTTTGCAGCCTCTAAACTTTGGAATAATCTCCCAGTAAGTCTGAGGTGTGTGGACTCTGTGGACTCTTTCACAAAGCAGAAACAAATCCATCTGTTCAGACAGGTTTTTAGGTAACGTAGTATTTTCTGTTTACACTTGTGTTCTATATCTGCTCCTCTCTTGTATTTTATCTGCTGTTCTTATTGTTTTATTTATTTATTTCTCTCTCTTTGACTGTGAAGCAGTTTGTGACTAGATAAGAGCCTTTGTGGAGGCAGAGTGATGAGTCTGTGCTTTAAATGACAACTGGGATTGTGGCCAAAAACTTCTTACCGAAAACTACAAAGCGTTCATCAACCAACAGCCTGTAAAAGAAACAGTGTTCTCCTGTTGGCTTTTTAATTAGGTGTTGAATTGAATGTTTTATTAGTGATATGATTGTCAGTTGTTAATGTGAATCACAGTATGTTGCCTCTTAAATACAGTCACAGCAGTGTTTGTCCTTCAGAGCTGTGCAGAGGCTGAACTGGGCTGTGTCTCTTTTGTCACAGTGAGGTGTAAAGGTGCTCTCATGAGTGTTTGTCTGCTGACTGCTGGTAGAAATGAGTGGAAAGTGTCTTTCTGTCTCCTGTCAGTCCATAATAAGTCCTCCTTCAAGGACTCCAGGACTGGTTTCAGAGGGTTCTTCATCTCTCTCTGCTCTCTGTGCTTTGCACCACCTACATTCCAACTTTGAGAAGAGTTTTTGTTCATTAGATCTTTGTTTTTTCATCAATACAGTAATGTGCTCTTTCCTCACACTCTGGTTTTCCTGTGACTTTGCAGTAGACATTATTTTCTGTGTTCACCTCTTTATTGAAAGTGAGGAGTGATATTCACTATCTCTCCATTGCCACAGACAGTTTTAGTTGTTGTTTCTGCAACAGATCAGCTGCTGCACAGAGAATCATTTTGACTCATGTTTCTTTTAGATCTTGTTCAACTTATCTTGTGCTGTTAGACCTTAAATCCACAGAGTCCTGCTGTATGTTGGTCTCTTCTCTGCATCACACTGAGATAACAGTTACACCTGTCACCTGAATCAAGTAGGAAGCTGATGGTGAAAGTTAAAGCTGACACTATATCATCATGTTCTGGGAGTAGAAGCTGTAAAATAACCAGGCTGGATGGAAGGAGGAAGCATTTTTCCCTCCAACATTATTTCATCATTATTTTCAGTTACTGGTATTTTCTCAGTCTGGGTCCAGAAACAAAACTTTCTTTGTTTACTACAATGACTTTAAGGTGATTCTTCATCTGTTTGTAAGTTTGTGTTTTAATTGTATTTCTTTTATTTCTCTCTCTTCTGTTGTGGGGCTCCTGTCTCCTGATCTCCTTCATCCTGGATCATCTTCTTCAGATCCTAAAACAATGACTTATTTTTATGCTGGTGTGAGAGTTTACATGCAAGTGTGTTTGTTACCTGTGAATCACATTGTGGTTAAGTTTGTGTTTGGGAGATTTCCTCCATGTGTTTCTGGATACAGATGAAGGTATCAGGTCATTCCATTATTTGATGATCTCTACCTGTTAAACCATCCAAAGCAGCTCTGCAGTGTTTCCATCTGTGTTCATGTTGCTGTTTGAGGGTTAAGACTTGGTTTCGGGGTTAAAATTGGGTTTTGGTTAGGGTTAGGGTAAGGGCTAGGGAATGCATTATGTCAGCAAGTGTCCTCACAAATAAATAAGTACAAGTATGTGTGTGTTTGTCCTTTGATGCCTTTGATGTATCAACATTCTACAGCCTGATGTCAGAGACAAGTTCAGAAGTCAAACAGGAGCAGAAACAGTTGGACTGGACAGGACTTGCTCATGATTTAGGAAGAAAGAAGCACTCAGATATTTCTGCACAATTATTGACAAGGAAGGAGGAGCTACTGCTGTTACAAGGACAAGAGGAAACTACAGGAAAGTCCAGCTCCAAGGTTTTCAGTAAGTCAGTACATGTTAGTAGTTCATGTCAGTGTCTAGTTTAGAAGTTAATGTTTTGAAATGTTTTGTCCAAATGATATGTTTGTGAAACTGTGATGGCAAGTAATCATACCCATAAGCCCGGTGGTTTGATTGTGTGCTTATCATTCATGGACAATATTGAGTGTTTTTAATGCTGATCATGACTGTGAGATATTCTCATGGTTGCTCAACTTCTTAACTTTTTTTTGGTGTGATGCACTGTAGTTTGTGTTAAAGGAAAGGATTTCTAGGAAGTCTGTACTGTCTGCAACAAGATCCTTTCTAAAGAAATTCTAATGGAAATGATGGAGTTGGATGTCATAGCACAAAGTGGAGAGTGCTGTGTGTTATTTTAGGAAGTTACGTCAATGTACTGTAGGTCAGGTCTGTGATGTATTATGATACTTGATGGAGGACTTCACTTTGTGCTGTGAACAGGAAACAGTTTGATGTGTTGGTAAAATCTTCTTATTTCCAATGTGTGAATCACTTTCATCATCTCTCAAGATTTGGCCCAAAAACAAAGAAGCAGAGTTTCAGACTCAGGAGAAATAATCTCCCAGTCCAATGCAAACTAACCAGCACACACTGTTTCCACTTCTACAATCATCTACTTATTATTGTGCTTTAAAGTTTCAGCCTTCTTACATTTACCTGTCACTGAGTCCACTTGTGTCTTATACTGAACACTAGGTTCAAATCTCCTTTTGGCTTTGAGCCTTGATTTTTAGTTCATTTCCAGTTCAATACAATTATGTCCTGTAGTAAATCTCCAGAATGAGTCGTAGGACTTAAAGCTGGATCAGCTCTTGCATGAAGCGTTTCAGGCTGTGTTCATGTTCACCCTCTTTGGTTAAGGAACAGTAAAACAATCAGTGATTTCCTCACTGTGGAGGAAACTTAGGCTGCTGAGAATTCTTC
This sequence comes from Toxotes chatareus, assembly GCA_016801885.1. NCBI lineage: Eukaryota > Metazoa > Chordata > Actinopteri > Toxotidae > Toxotes > Toxotes chatareus. Next base: position 54,328 of record JAFBJY010000323.1, read on the forward strand.
CTGCCTTGAAAACCTTAGTCCTGAAACTGGAATCTAAAATATGTTGATGTGTTTGAGGTGGCATGTGATGCATTTGGATGAGTGTTCATTTGCAGTGTTTTGAGTGTAGGAGGAAAACTGTGGATGACTGTGAGGACAGAATAAGTTTGGAAGTTTAACTCTGCCACTTTAGACTCTCAGCTCTGATTCTTGTTTTCTGCTCCATGCAGCTCATCTACAGGACTGTATTAAGTCCTAGTTGTTGAAGGATCTTAATTATTAAGCAGTGAAACTATTTCATATGAGGAAATGGTGCATTCATTTTTTGAAATGTTTCCTTTCCTCTGTTTCCTTGTCTTTTGATGATGGTCACTAAGCTCCAAATCTTGTAGCTGTTCAGAATTCAGCCCCCTATTATTTTCCATGATGGTGTGTGTGTGTGTGTGTGTGTGTGTGATGGGAAAAGAAGGATGAAGGAAAAGTTCTCACTGCAGCAGCTATAGAATTTTATTATTATGACCACAATTACACCACAAGAGCCAGTTTGACTCTATCATTTACAGGCTCTGTGTTTCCAGTTCACCATTCACCACACAATGATGTACTTTATTTCTTCATGATGACTCTTGAAAGTTTTTGAAGAGAGAGGAGAAAATTTCTTCTGTCATTTTTCCTTTTTTTTCCCCCACAACACTCGTTTTAAAGATTTTCATGATTCGAAGAAAAACACATTTTCTTTGTGGTCGGAGAAAATGAGGAACTGTTCCATCATTTATCCAGAAGTTTCTATAGTAATGTGATCATTATTCTGTGACTGTGACAGGAGGAGTTCGGTGAATTGATGTGACTCGTCTGTGCTCTTTCACTGCTCATTTTAATGAAGTATATATTCCCTCTCTGTATTATGATATTGGATTGTAACTCAGCTTTACCACAACACTGTCATTGTACACCTGTATGTTTTGTTCACTGTGTTGATCCATCTGTCTTCCTGTATTCATTCTCTCACTCCCTCGCTCACTACAACCACATACACTAAATACACTAAACTGTAGTAAAGCGTTTAAAAGCAAATCCATTATGTGTGAAACATAATGTGTCTGGATGATGTTCAGAGGAAACAGATTTTCTGAATGAATGAGGTAATGAAGTTTATTAACAGCAGTGGAGGTGGGAGACTGGGGTTTGTATCCAGAGTCCACTCTGTGGTTAGGTTTGGTATTTACAGCTATTTAACAATACACACAAGCTAACTTGCATACAGCCTAATACAAATGTCACACACACACACACACACACATTTCATCAGAGAGACCAGCTCTCAGAAATAAGTCCAGCAGTGGAGACAGTCCAACAGGCTCCACATGTTTCTGCACTACTCTACTACTGTGCTGAGAGGAGACTGTACTGAAGCTGTCAGCTGTACCATCAGCCTCTGAGGCTGCTCTGCTCTCTGTGTCACACACTGCTACTGTACATGAAGACTGCTGTCAGCTCGGCTCAGCTCCACTCATCACTAACTTCATTTAGAGCAAACAGAGCTCTGCTGTAACAGGAAGCAGCAGAAAGTCAGAGGCTTCGCCGTGAGGAGCGCAGACCTCTCTGTCCTGTCAGGTGTTTTCAGGAAGAAAAAGAGTGAAACGATCCTTTGCCTTGAAATCCAAAGAGGAAAGCGACGGCGGGGATCCACACGGTGTGTATCCAGAAGTAAAGCATGGTGTCCTTTAATCAGCTGCAAAAGCTCCGCGCTCTTCCCGACGAAGCTCCGTGTCCAGCGGTTCATTTCCAGAAGCGAAAGTGTGTGTGTGTGTGTGTGTGCTCAGTATGTTGCTACTAAAGCAGCGTTTCATGGTTCAGGACTGACAGCAGGACTAATGTGGACAAGTCCAACTCATTTCATTCAGCACCACAACTATGATTTGTCACATGGGTGAAGTGAAGCCAGTGAAGAGGAGGGAATGGGAGGAGGAAGCAACACAAAGTGTTTGCTGGTCTCTGATGGGATCTTAGCCAGCAGTTTGTCTCTGTGTTATTCTGTCTCTGCAAACATTCATACTCAGGTGGACGGTCACAGTGGACACTGTCTAATGTCCAGAAGAAAAAAGTTCTTTTATCACATATTAAAGCTGTGTGATGTTCACTGACACTGACCATGTGTAGTTTAAATACATGCGTGCAAGTTTATTTTCCTTAAGACAGAAGATGAACTGATTAATGCAGGAAACAACATGAGTCAGACTCAAGTTTTAGTAATTCTAAAATCATGAGCTGAGGACAAAAGGTGAAGACTACAGCTCATATGGAAAATTGGTGCATTAAGAAAAATATATTTTTGTGTGAATAACATTAGTGCATATTTTCCAGTTTTGATATATGATGGTATTATAAAATATATATGTCTTTTCAGTCTAAAATCCCTCTAGTGTATCTACAGGAGCTGATTAGTCCCATATATACAGTGGTGTTCCAGTATATGTCAGAGTTCAAAGTGAAGACAGTCTAGTTGGTCTCATTGGATAAAGCCAGTTATCTGTGTACAAACAAGCGTGACAGCAGATTTATTCCACTTAGTTCTGTCAGAGTCACTGAAGCTGTTTCTTTCTTCCCTTGAGCTGCAGTGAGAACATCTACAGAAGAAATATTATTATTATTATTATTTACTGTCCAACACAGTAAAGTGTAAATGATGGACATTTACTCAACACAACTTTTTATTTCCACTGTCACAGGGTAGAAAGAACAAATACCTTCACAGTGACAAATGTCTCACAGAAGAGACACTGCTTAGGGATGTCTTCCTGCTGAAAAGTGAACCTTTGCCCCAGTCTCAGGTCTTTGCAGCCTCTAACAGGTTTTCATCCAGGATTGCCCTGTATTAGCTCCATCCATCTTCCCATCAACTCTGACCAGCTTCCTGTCCCTGCTGAAGAAAAGCACCCCACAGCATGATGCTGCCACCACCATGTTTCACGGTGGGGATGGTGTGTTCAGGTTGATGTGCAGTTTTCAGTTTCCACCACACATAGTGGTTTGCATGTAGGCCAGAAAGTTCAATTTTGGTTTCATCTGACTACAGCACCTTCTTCTACATGTTTCCTGTGTCCCCTTACATGGCTTGTGGCAAACTTCAAATGGGACTTCTCATTGCTTTCTTTCAACAATGGCTTTCTTCTTGCCACTCTTCCATAAAAGCCAGATTTGTGGAGTGTGGAACTAATTGTTGTCCTGTGGACAGATTCTTCCACCTGAGCTGTGGATTTCTGCAGCTCCTTCAGAGTTACCATCAGCCCTTTGGCTGCTTCTCTGATTAATACTCTCCTTGCCCTTCTTGTCAGTTTATGTGGACGTCCATGTCTTGGTGAGGTTGCAGTTGTGCCTTATACTTTCCATTTTCAAATGTGTGGTGTGTTCAGAGTTGTAGTTACTGACAGTGACCACTGGAGGGCAGTGATCATGGTAGTTTCTCTGTGAACAGTCCAGTTCCATCCACATTAATGTGAAACCTGAATGTTTGTGTTGAAGACATCACTGTTGAAATGGAGAATTTAGTTCCATTGGAGCTCAGCTGATTCAACTGATCAATAATCAATAATAATGAAAACATCAAACAACAGCAGAGTGTGTGTGTGTGTGTTCACACTGGGAGGTTTCATGTCTTAGCATGTGAACTTCAGTCTGACTGAGACCCAGTCCAACCAGTTACACTGCATATTTTGATAATGAAGAGACCACACACACACACACACACACACACACACACACACACACACCTCTCTGGGCAAAGCCTTGGAGTTTCCTTTCACTTTGACCAAACTTTGTGGCGCAGATGATTTTCTCCATCTGAAGGTAAATGTCAGCAGTTTTAATGAATTACTCATCAACACTCCCTGTTGTTACCTGGGATTTCTGACCTTTGACTTATTGTGGGTTTTTTTTTTTTTTTTGTTGTTGTTTTTTTGGTTTGTGTCAGTAAAGGTGCACACACACACTCACATAAGAAGCTGAGAAAAAGAAGCTTGAACTGAAGAACTAAGAGTCTTTCCTACACTCACAGGAGAGGGCTGAAGAGGGATGAAGTTCATGGGACAATTGAGTAAGTGGAGCTCTTCATTGGTTTGATTTGTCTTCATTAAAGGGACATGGTTTTCTCTGTGGAAAATGTTGACAGTGACGACAAGTATCAGGAGGAGGTTTCAAGTTGACCAACTAAATCACCACAGTAACTACAACTGTAGCTACATTTCCTCTGTCTGAAGGTAAATGTCAGCAGTTTTAATATTTTATACATCAGCACGACCTGTTGTTATCTGAGTTTTCTGATGTTTGTGTTTTTGTGAGCTTGTCGTGGATTTGTTGTTAAACCTGAAGTTACTGTGCCAAACCCAAATCCTGCTTCATAGTACAGGCCTCAGGCCTCTGCTCCTCCTCCAACAGGAACTAGGATATTTATGTAAAATTTTATTTAAATGTGATAAATGATTAAATGAAAGAGATTTCCTTTTAAAAAAGCTTTAATATTTTGTAAAAGCTTTATAGAAATTGTCAGTCTTTTATTTTGAAAAGCATGTACAAGTTGTTTGGAATCTAATACTTTGTAGTGAAAAGTAACTCAGTACTTTTATTGCAGTGCTGCACTGAAACTCCAGTGTTTCCATTTTCTGCTTCTTTATACTTTTACTTCACAACTTTTCAGAGGGAAATATTTCACTGTTTTCCTACATTTATTTCACAGCTACAGTTACTTTTCAGATTAAGATTTGAAATAAAAACCAAATGAGTCTGTTCTTCATGATCAGCACTTTTACTTTTGACAGTTGAAGTATATTTTACTGATTACACTTGTGTACTTTTACTCAAGTGAAATTAGAAAGCAGGATTTTTAGATTGTGTCAGATAAAACCAGTGGATCTCAGTCTGTCTGTGTGTCAGTGAATGGAAATGCTCGTCCCTGGATCCTGTGTGTGCTGCTCTGCACTTCACTGCAGCTTCATGACCCCATCTAGTGGACTGACAGTGGAAGTACAGCAGCTGATGGCAGCTTCCTCTGCCTCACACTGCTGTCTGACTGCATTCAACTGACACTGATATGAAAGAGGAAAGAAGAGCCAATCAGTGGAGGAGCAGCTGATATTTCTACAGGACAAATGATGGAGAGGATGATTTTCAGTTGATGTGCAGATGAATGATTTGTGTTTTCTCTCCAGATGAAGGTAGAAAGTGTGTGTGAGCTGATGTGGATGTGAATTCAGCATCATGAATCAGTGTGAGGACAGAGAGGAGGAGCCCTCCCCTAAAAAGCAGTCTGTGTGGGGACCATGAGATCCAGACCAAAGCTCAGAGGTGAGATGAGGATCTCTAACTGTCCATGACTCTTCTCCATGTCAGAGCTCAGCACTCACATCACTGCACCATCATTATTCACACTCAAAGCTCTGTGTGTGTTGTGTTGAAGGCCAGAGCAGCAGCACACACCAGACTCTGCTGGACCTGGACCTGAACATGGACCTCAGCCCAGCTGTGTGTCCATGAAGAGTGACTGCTCAAAGGGTCACCCCATTAATTTCAAAGGACAGCCTCCCTCTGCTGCAAAGAAGTGAGCTGCAGCTGAGTTTAAAATGTATCAGACAGCTGCCCTGTATAATTGGTCTTCTATGGAAGATGAAGTGATTGTGTTTTGTCTCCAGGCTTCATGAATGACACAGTATATGAACATGATCAGGCTGAAACACAGGCTTTAGTGGCAAAGTTGATGTTTTCTTTTCAAGAAAAGCACTTCTTATGTTCTTATATGTGTCATTCAGATCAGAACTAAAACTCCCTGTAACTCAGCACCTATCCAGTTCCAGTGTTTGTGTTAGTGTCCTGTAGCAGAGGTGAGACTTCTGTCAAACCCAGTGTGAGTCCTTAAAACTCATCATTTAAAAGGTGGACTTGTTGTGATGACTCTAGGTCATGAGGTACAGAACTGATTGCTTGTTTCCTCTCATTGAGAATGTCACAGCACAGTAGTGTTTGCTTTAATCAGGACAGTCACCACAGAACATAAAAGCAGCTGTTGTTTGTGTACAAAGCATAAAACGCTCACAGATGCTGCAAACATAATGTGAGCTAATTCTTCATGATTCCTCCACAGAGTGGACCAGGAGAGCTCAGAGGTTCCCAGTGCTCAGTCTGCCCAGCAGCATCAAACACACCTGGACTCCATATTTATGGTCTGTACATGGACAACAACTACTGACATCTGATGTGTTGACAACAATGTCCATGCTGCACTTTTTAGAGCAGTGGATTGTCAGTGTGTCCAACATGGATCTGATGTTTGGCTCCATGGTTTTACTTTGATTGTGTCATTCATATAGTTTTCTGTTCCAGCTGCTGGAGGAGAACATTGTGACTTTTGTGAAGAAGGAGCTAAAGAAGATCCAGAAGGTTGTGAATCCAGATTACCCAGAATGCTCAGAGAGTCAGAGGGAGGATGAGGAGGTGTTGGACGGTGAGGATGAAGAGCAGAGGAGGAGCAGCAGAGAGGCTTTTGTGAAGATCACAGTGAACTTCCTGAGGAGAATGAAGCAGGAGGAGCTGGCTGACTGTCTGCACGGCAGTAAGAGGATTTCTCTAAAGAGTGAACATGATGGACAAATGGGACATTTACTAACATCTCAAGACATGGAGGGACATATGTTCATGTGTGTTCTTTAGGGGGTGAATATGTCATGATTTCTTTATGAATCAGTCATTGATGTTGTTTCTTGTTTGTTCATTCAGGACATGTTGCTCCAGTTTGTCAACGTAAACTTAAATCTGCTCTGAAGAAGAAGTTCCAGTGTGTGTTTGAGGGGATCTCTAAAGCAGGAAACCCAACCCTTCTGAATCAGATCTACACAGAGCTCTACATCACAGAGGGAGGGACTGGAGAGGTCAATGATGAACATGAGGTCAGACAGATTGAAACAGCATCCAGGAAACCAGCCAGACCAGAAACAAGCATCAGACAAGAAGACATCTTTAAAACCTCACCTGGAAGAGATGGACCAATCAGAACAGTGATGACAAAGGGAGTGGCTGGCATTGGGAAAACAGTCTTAACACAGAAGTTGACTCTGGACTGGGCTGAAGACAAAGCCAACCAGGACATACACTTCACATTTCCATTCACGTTCAGAGAGCTGAATGTGCTGAAAGAGAAAAAGTTCAGCTTGGTGGAACTTGTTCATCAGTTCTTTACTGAAACCAAAGAAGCAGGACTCTGCAGGTTTGAAGAGGTCCAGGTTCTGTTCATCTTTGACGGTCTGGATGAGTGTCGACTTCCTCTGGACTTCCACAACACTGAGATCCTGACTGATGTTACAGAGTCCACCTCAGTGGATGTGCTGCTGACAAACCTCATCAGGGGGAAACTGCTTCCCTCTGCTCGCCTCTGGATAACCACACGACCTGCAGCAGCCAATCAGATCCCTCCTGAGTGTGTTGACATGGTGACAGAGGTCAGAGGGTTCACTGATCCACAGAAGGAGGAGTACTTCTGGAAGAGGTTCAGAGAGGAGGAGCAAGTCAGAAAGATCATCTCCCACATCAAGACTTCACGAAGCCTCCACATCATGTGCCACATCCCGGTCTTCTGCTGGATCACTGCTACAGTTCTGGAGGATGTGTTGAAAACCAGAGAGGGAGGAGAGCTGCCCAAGACCCTGACTGAGATGTACATCCACTTCCTGGTGGTTCAGTCCAAACTGAAGAATGTTAAGTATGATGGAGGAGCTGAGACAGATCCACACTGGAGTCCAGAGACCAGGAAGATGATTGAGTCTCTAGGAAAACTGGCTTTTGAGCAGCTGCAGAAAGGAAACCTGATCTTCTATGAATCAGACCTGACAGAGTGTGGCATCGATATCAGAGCAGCCTCAGTGTACTCAGGAGTGTTCACACAGGTCTTTAAAGAGGAGAGAGGACTGTACCAGGACCAGGTGTTCTGCTTCGTCCATCTGAGTCTTCAGGAGTTTCTGGCTGCTCTTCATGTCCATCTGACCTTCATCAACTCTGGAGTCAAACTGCTGTCAAAAAAGAAATCATCTTCCCAAAGACTGAAAATAATAACAGGTAAATTTGCAGCCTTCTATCAGAGGGCTGTGGACAAGGCCTTACAGAGTCCAAATGGACACCTGGACTTGTTCCTCCGCTTCCTCCTGGGTCTTTCACTGCAGACCAATCAGACTCTCTCCTACGAGGTCTGCTGACACAGACAGGAAGTGGCTCACAGACCAATCAGCAAACAGTCCAGTACATCAAGAAGAAGATTGAAGAGACTCCCTCTGCAGAGCAAAGCATCAACCTGTTCCACTGTCTGAATGAACTGAATGATCGTTCTCTAGTGGAGCAGATCCAACAGTCCCTGAGTTCAGGACGTCTCTCCACAGGTCAACTGTCTCCTGCTCAATGGTCAGCTCTGGTCTTCATCTTACTGTCATCAGAAAAAGATCTGGACGTGTTTGACCTGAAGAAATACTCTGCTTCAGAGGAGGCTCTTCTGAAGCTGCTGCCAGTTGTCAAAGCCTCTAACAAAGCTCTGTAAGTGTATAGATAGTTGGATTTATTCATCATTATATAGAGACTCTGCTATTTTATTCAGCAGGAGGAAAATAAATTCCTCTCTTCTTTAATTTCTTATCATCATCTCTGAGCTCTGAGCTTCATCACATTGAATCTGAATTAAAATAATGGATCCTACATTAAAGAGCCAAGTCTCAGCTTTAATTTGAGCAGGTTGACATCAGTATAGAAAGAACTGTGTGGGAGATTCAGCCCTTTTAGTGGTTCAAAAGTAACTGGACAAATACACATGAAGTGAAACAAACTCATCAGATTTATTTATTGTAAAATCCTTTGCAGTCATTGACTGTAGTATCCATTATTATATTTTAAAGTGAAAGTGCTGAGATCACAAATAACATATCATGTCTAACTGTCCAAATACATTGACTGTACATGTCTGTCTATTACTGATTGTATCATATTTAACTGTCATATCTCCAACTTGTTGAGAATAAAACAGAAAGGATTTGAATCAGAGCCAATGAAAGATGATCATCAATGTAGAAACTCCTCATTGGTTAGCAGGTGGATAAAGAGCTGATATTTCTGCTTCACTCAACAAATCTGTGTTTGATGTTTGGCCCAGTTTTCAAATGCAGGTCTGTTCGTTTGCTGTGAGCTGCAGAGCAAACTGAGAGTTTTGTTCCTTTGATTGTCCTTTCAACACAAATGTTATTTGATTTTTTCCTCATTGTTTCCTCTTCAGACTGAGCAGCTGTAACCTCTCAGAGAGAAGCTGTGAAGCTCTGTCCTCAGTTCTCAGCTCCCAGTCCTCTAATCTGAGACACCTGGACCTGAGTAACAGCAAGCTGCAGGATTCAGGGGTAAAGCTTCTGTCTGCTGGATTGAAGAGTCCACACTGTAGACTGGAGACTCTGAGGTCAGTTCACTGTCTGTTACTGTTGTAGATCTTCTATCTTTAATCCACAACTGAACCTGGTTTATCTTCATCCATGAATGAATGAGATTTGAAATAGTTGTTGTTCCATATTGTGACTTTTTCTTCTCTCAGACTAAGAATTATTCCTTCAGTTTCACTTCATTTCAGTCTTTTGTCATGAATAACGTCTGTTGAGTTCAGTGAAACCTTCAGAACTCACACACTCGTATTTGTCACAGTCAGCAGACTAATGTTTTCTAAATGAATGAACTTACTGTACTACTGCCACAAGTCATATGAAAATGAAAATTTTAACCCTTGCTCAAAGTTCAACACAGATGTGCTAAAACAATAGTAGGCAGTTTGCAGTTTGATTACTCTGAAAGTACACAGTGGCAGGACTTCATATCACTTGTGGTAGTAGTACCCTAAGTACTGCATCTAAAAATATCAAAGTCATTGACTACTTATGGACAGAAAAAAATTAACCCTTGCTCAAAGTTCAACACAGATGTATATGTTAGATCAATAGTAGGCAGTTTGACAGCTGATTACTCTGAAAGTACACAGTGGCATGAATTCATATGACTTATCGTAGCTGTACAGTAAGTACTGCATCTAAAAATATTAAAGTCATTGACTACTTATGGGCAGAAAAATTTTAACCCTTCCTCAAAGTTGAAAACAGATGCATTTGTTGCTTTGGATCCTCCTAAATGATGGAGCATAAAATCCACAGTCCATGTCCTGTGTGAAAGGTTTCCAAAGTTCAAAAGAAGCAAACACATAGCTACCAGCAGTCCCAGCTTATATAAGTTGAAACAGCCGCGAACCAGTACTTTGCATGTGGAACAGTGGTTGCCTGCAGCCACAGATCCAGACTCTGCAACTCTGGAGGTGGGAAAGTAACTGCAAGAGGGCAGAAAACACAACACCATGGGAGAGAGAAGAAGCCAAGTTAGTAACATTACATTAATGGGATGTAGTAGCCTTGCAGATGGAGAGGAGAGGAGAGAGAGAAATCAATTGCATCATGTGAAGTCTTCCAGCAATGTAGACCTATAGCAGCATAACTAGAGTGGTTCATTCAGGAAAGCCTTACTCAGCTCTGACTATAAGGTTTCATCAAAGAGAGGTTAGAAGCCTCTCTCTTAAACATGGGAGAGGGCGTCTGCCTCGGGGACATTAAACTAGTAGATGGTTTCCACAGTAGAGGGCCTGATATCTGAGAGCTCTGCCTCCCAGTCTCTCTCTATTGGAGACTTTAGGAACCTCTAATGAAACCTGCATTCTAGAACACAATGTTCCAGGGAGTAGTAGGGGATGGCTGCACTGCTGCTGTGACCCGGCTTGGTAACACAACTGACGCCCGTGCCATATCTTAACATTCTCTCTCTCTTGGCTGTGTCTTCCAATGGCCTAAACTTGTGTATCTATGCTGAAGATTAGAGAAAGCTCTGATATAAAACGTCTCTCTGTTTTCAGCTCTCAGGACTTTACGGCTTCCTACCTCAAAGTCTCTACTACAGTTTTGGAGTTTAGTCTCACTCCTGTTCATGTTTGTACTTTGGGATATCAGCCTTATGTCTGCACTGTTTGCTGATCAGTTACAGTCATATCAGAGCTGTGTTATGTTACTGATGATTCAAACCAAACTTTTCCCCTGCTTAGCTGGGGAAGGTTGGCCAGAATCCCTATGACCCTCTCTTGCTCCTGGCTTCGAGAGGTCCACTTCCTGGTCGCCCGCTTCCCTCCGCCTTTGTCGTCGCTGGCACAGACGCCGAACTGCCGATCCTCCACCATGACATGCACTCGGCTCGTGGGTTTCATTCCCGAGTCGCTTTGCAAAATTAGCCGCAGTTGCTACTAGCCTCCAATGTTGCTGAGTGGAATACGCTCAGCTTCTCTCTCCCTCAGGTAGTGCGTAGCCTGATCAAAGGTGTTGCCAGCTGCTGGCACATGCACGGAGAAGAAATCCTGCTGTTTTACCTTGTTCTGAATTACCGGGGGTGTTACTGCCGTGGTTCTCCCTTTGCAGTTCTGCCAGTCGCTCCGATGTTGCTACAATCGAGCTGCTGCCAGGTGGATGGCCTGCAAATCACCCCCTACTGCGCACAGTATTGAATGCTGCACCTTCGTTTGCCTTGAGCCTGGACTTTTAAAAAATTGGATGAATACACGGTGGGTTGCTCTTTATTTAATGCCCCCCATTTCCTTTGTTGCATTTAGTTAGAATGGGTTTTAGGTTGTTGTTTTTGGTTATTTTCTTTCTTTAAGCTTTGTCTCCTATTAGGTTATTTGGTTTATTAAATATTCTGTTTAACTAGGTTCTGTGCTGTTTTTTTGTTTTTGTTTTTCTTTCTTTTCTTGCTTATTTTTTGATGTTCTGTGATTCAATTAGCCCTGATACTCAGTTGGATTTTTGTTTTTTGTCTTGTTTATTTTGCTTGTGACAACAATTTTATATTGTGTTTAATTGACTGATATTCTTAGTGCTCTGAAGTTAATTTGTAAGCATTAATTTATTGTTTTCTTTTTGTTAGTATTTGTACATATTGGTTATTTGTTTTCCTGTGTTTGGGGAGATAGCCGCACTAATGTTTATTTCCTTGTGCCCTTTTGTTGTTTGAGAGCCAAAGGTGAGTGGTGGTCGTGGTGCTGGGGTGGTGGTTTCCCCCTCTTTCCTGTGTCATGTGCCTCCTCTGGTCCCTGGGTTCCTTTGACTAAATGTAATGCGTGGAGTGTCCTGCGTGTGGCTTGGGGTGATAATTTTTGTATATTATTTGGGATCCTCACACCTCTCATCGAGCTGCCCCCTAGTAAGCCTCCAGCCTGATGAGTCTCCCCCCTTTCCCCTCCGTCCCCCTGTGTGTAGATAGCATTGTTTTATAATGTTTAAAGACATACTGAAGTTATTTTGAAATAAAAGTATATTGATTATTGCTCTGGAACTTCCGCGTCTCCTGCCCATTGTAAAATGAACCTGGGTGCCTTGGAGGTTGGTACAATTGATTAAAACTATTTCCTTGGGCAAAATTCCCAAAGGTGGCGGTATCTGGCTTCGTAGGTTGCTCTTAGTTGGGTGTGCTGTAGTGATCGACACCCTCCAGCTATCTGCTACAACCCCCCATTATCATCTATCTCATCTCCCTCGCTCGCATCCTCAGATCCAACAACTTCATTTGCTGTGCAGTAAAAGGTGGAAAAACACTTTTTTCCACTGTTCCACTTACAGATTTGATCAGTTAGTGACCATTTCTATCATGACTTGATGTGACTACAACCAACACAATGGAGAAAATCCTATTTCTATCTCTAACACTGAAATATCACATTCAGTGTGCAGATTCACACTATTGGTGATTTAGGCGTCTTCAGACTCCCTGAAGCTGACCATACAAGTATTAGTTGAAGAAGGTAGTATTTTATTTTGGATGAAACACATCCCAGGTGTATCACTGTCCCTGCTTATAATGTACTTTGACTTCAAAATCAATTCCTAACCCTTATCACTGAAGTTCATTGTGCCAGAAGTGACTATTACATGTCCAGGCTCCCACAGTATACCATGGACCTTCTGCCCCCACTGCCATGAGCTTATCTCTTAGGTCAGGACTTTCTAAATGTATACCTCGGACATGTGTTAAGACTCAGGAAAGATTGTGCTTTCCAGTTTGCAGCCTCTAAGCTTTGGGAATAATCTCCCAATGTAAGTCTGAAGTGCTGTGGACTCTGTAGACTCTTTCACAAAGCAGAAAGCAAATCCATCTGTTCAGACAGGTTTTTAGGTAGCATGTGGTATTTTCTGTTTACACTTGTGTTCTATATGCTGCTCCTCTTGTATTTTATCTGCTGTTCTTGTTGTTTTGTTATTTATTTCTCTCTCTTTGACTGTGAAGTAGTTGTGACTAGATAAGAGCCTTTTGTGGAGGCAGAGTGATGAGTCTGTGCTTTAAATGACAATGACAACTGGGATTGTGGCAAAAACTTCTTACCGAGAAAACTTCAGCGTTCATCAACCAACTTGACCTGTAAAAGAAAAACAGTGTTCTCCTGTTGGCTTTTTTAATTAGAGTGTTGAATTAGATGTTTTTATTAGTGATATGATTGTCAGTTGTTAATGTGAATCCACAGTATGTTGCCTCTTAAATACAGTCCACAGCAGTGTTTGTCCTTCAGAGGCTGTGCAGAGGGCTGAACTGGGCTGTGTCTCTTTTGTCACAGTGAAGGTGTAAAAGGTGCTCTCATGAGTGTTTGTCCATAGCTGACTGCTGGTAGAAATGAGTGGAAAGTGGCATCTTTCTGTCTCCTGTCCAGTCCATAATAAGTCACTCAACCTTAAGGACTCCAGGGACTGGTTTTCAGAGGGTTCTTCATCTCTCTCTGCTCTCTGTGCTTTGCACCACCTACATTCAACTTTGAGAAGGTTTTGTTCATTAGATCTTTTGTTTTTCACATCAATACTGATAATGTGCTCTTTCCTCCTCTGGTTTTCCTGTGACTTTTACGGTAGACATTATTTTCTGTGTTCACCTCTTTATTGAAAGTGAGGAGTGATATTCACTATCCATTGCCACAGACAGTTTTACCCCAGTTGTTGTTTCTGCAACAGATCTGGCTGCTACTGAAGGAGATCATTTTGACTCATGTTTTCTTTTAGATCTTGTTCAGCTTATCTTGTGCTGTTAGACCTTAAATCACAGAGTCCTGCTGTATGTTGGTCTCTTCTCTGCATCTGCTGAGATAACAGTTACACCTGTCACCTGAATCAAGTAGGAAGCTGATGGTGAAAGTTAAAGCTGACACTATATCATCATGTTCTGGGGGTAAGCTGTAAAATAACCAGGCTGGATGGAAGGAGAAGCATTTTTCCCTCAGCATTATTTCATCATTATTTTTCAGTTACTGGTATTTTTCTCAGTCTAGTCCCAGAAACATTAAAACTTTCTTTGTTTACCTACAATGACTTTAGGTGATTCTTCATCTGTTTGTAAGTTGTGTGTTTTAATTGTATTTCTTTTATTCTCTCTCTTCTGTTGTGGGGACTCCTGTCTCCTGATCTCCCTTCATCCTGGATCATCTTCTTTGAATCCTAAAACAATGACTTATTTTTTATGCTGGTGTGAGGAGTTTACATGCAAGTGTGTTTGTTACCTGTAGGTCACATTGGATTAAGTTTGTGTTTGGGAGATTTCACTCCATGTGTTTCTGGATACAGATGAAGGTATCAGGTCATTCCATTTATTTGATGATCTCTACCTGTTAAACCATCCAAAAGCAGCTCTGCAGTGTTTCCATCTGTGTTCATGTTGCTGTTTTGAGGAGGTTTAAGACTTGGTTTGAGAGGTTAAAATTGGGTTTTGGTTAGGAGTTAGAGGTAAGGGCTAGGGAATGCATTATGTCATGCAAGTGTCCTCACAAATAAATAAGTACAGAAACATATGTGTGTTTGTCCTTTGATGCCTTTGATGTATCAACATTCTACAGCCTGATGTCAGAGACAAGTTCAGAAGTCAAACAGGAGCAGAAACAGTTGGACCCTGGACAGGACTTGCTCATGATTTTAGGAAAGAAAAGAAGCACTCCGATATTTTCTGCACAGAATTATTGACAAAGAGGAAGGGAGGAGCTACTGCTGTTACACAAGGACAAGAGGAAACTACAGGAAAAGTCAGCTCCAAGGTTTCTGATAAGTCGGAAGGTACATGTTAGTAGTTCATGTCAGTGTCTAGTTTAGAAGTTAATGTTTTGAAATGTTTTTGTCCAAATGATATGTTTGACAGAAACTTCATGATGGCAAGTAATGCATACCCATAAGCCCGGTGGTTTGATTGTGTGCTTATCATTCATGGACAATATTGAGTGTTTTTTAATGCTGCTGATCATGACTGTGAGATATTCTCATGGTTGCTCAACTTCTTAACTTTTTGGTGTGATGCACTAGTAGTTTGTGTTAAAGGAAAGGATTTCTAGGAAGTCTATTACTGTCTGCAACAAGATCCTTTCTAAAGAGAAATTCTAATGGAAATGATGGAGTTGGATGTCATAGCACAAAGTGGAGGGAGTGCTTTTGTGTGTTATTTTAGGAAGTTACGTCCAATGTACTGTGGAGTCCAGGTCTGTGATGTATTATAGTACTTGATGGAGGGGACTTCACTTTGTGCTGTGAACAGGAAACAGTTTGATGTGTTGAGTAAAATCTTCTTATTTCCAATGTGAGTCACTTTCATCATCTCTCAAGGAATTTGGCCCCAAAGAAACAAAACAGAGTTTTCAGACTCAGGAGGAAATAATCTCCCAGTCCAAGTGCAAACTAACCAGCACACACACTGTTTCCCACTTCTACAATCATCTACTTATTATTGTGCTAAGTTTCCAGCCTTCTTACATTTACCTGTCACTGAGTCCACTTGTGTCTTATACTGAACACTAGGTTTCAAATCTCCTTTTGGCTTTGAGCCTTGATTTACTAGATTCATTTCAGTTCAAAATACAATTATGTCCTGTAATAAATCTCCAGAGATGAGTCATTAGGACTTAAAGCTGGATCAGCTCTTGCATGTGAAGCGTTTCAGGCTGTGTTCATATTTCACCCTCTTTGGTTAAGGAACAGTAAAACAATCAAGTGATTTCCTCACTGTGGAGGAAACAGGCTGCTGAGAATTCTTCCTGCCTTGAAACCTTAGTCCTGAAACTGGAATCTAAAATATGTTGATGTGTTTGAGGTGGCATGTGATGCATTTGGATGAGTGTGTTCATTGCAGTGTTTTGAGTGTAGGGAGAAAACTGTTGATGACTGTGAGGACAGAATAAGTTTGAAGTTGCTCTGCCACTTGCAGACTCTCAGCTCTGATTCTTGTTTTCTGCTCATCGCTGGCTCTATCTACAAGGACTGTATTAAGTCCTAGTTGTTGAAGGATCTTAAGTATTTAAGCCAGTGAAACTATTTCGCCTTAGAAATAGAATTGCATTCATTTTTGAAATGTTTCCTTTCACTCTGTTTCCTTGTCTTTTTTGATGATGGTCCTAGCTCTCCAAATCTTGTAGCTGTTCAAATTCAGCCCCTATCTCTTTTCCATGATGGTGTGTAATGTGTGTGTGTGTGTGTGTGATGGGAAAAAGAAGGATGAAGGAAAGTTCTCACTGCAGCAGCTATAGAATTTTATTAATATGGCTACAATTACACCACAAGAGCCAGTTGACTCTATCATTTACAGGCTCTGTGTTTCCAAATTCATTCACTACACTGTGATGTACTTTATTTCTTCATGATGACTCTTGAAAGTTTTTTGAAGAGGAGAAAATTTCTTCTGTCATTTTTCCTTTTTTTAACGCCAACTTTTTTCATTTAAAAGATTTTCATGATTAGAAGAAAAACACATTTTTCTTTGTGCGTGGAGAAAATGAGAACTGTTCATCATTTATCAGAAGTTTCTATATTAATGCTTGATCCATTATTCCTGCTTGACTGTGACAGGAGGAGATTCGGTGAATTGATGTGACTTCGTCTGTGCTATTATGCTCACTGCTCATTTTAATAGAAGTATATATTCCTCTCTGTATTATGATATTGGATTGTAACTCAACTTTACCACAACACTGTCATTGTACACCCTGTATGTTTTTGTTCACTGTGTTGATCCATCTGTCTTTCCTGTATTCATTCTCTCACTCCCTCGCTCACTACAACCCACATACACTAAATACACTAAACTAGCAAAGTAAAGCGTTTAAAAACAAATCCATATATGTGTGAAACATAATGTGTCTGGATGATATTCAGAGGAAACAGATTTTCTAGAATGAATGAGGTAATGAAATTTATTAACAGCAGTGGAGGTAGGAGACTGAGGTTTGTATCCAGAAGTCCACTCTGTAGTTGGGTTTAAGTATTTACAGCTATTTAACCAATACACAAGCTTCTAACTTGCATGCAGCCTAATACAATGTCACACACACACACACACACACACATTTCATCAGAGAGAGAGAAAGCTCTCAGAAATAAGTCCAGCAATTGGAGACAGTCCAACAGGCTCCACATGTTTCTCTTTACTACTCTACTACTGTGCTGAGAGGGGCTATGCTGAAGCTGTCCAGCTGTACCATCAGCCTCTGAGGCTGCTCTGCTCTCTGTCACTGCACACTGCTACTGTACATGAACTGCTGTCAGCTCAGCTCAGCTCCACTCATCACTAACTTCATTTGAGTAAACATAGGCTCTTTGCTGTAATAGGAAGCAGCAGAAAGTCAGAGGCTTCATAAGTGAGGACACAGACCTCTCTGTCCTGTCCAACAGGTGTTTTCAGGAAGAAAAAGGTGAAACGATCACTTTGCATAGAAATCCAAGAGGAAAGCGACAGCAGAGGATCCACACGGTGTGTATCCAGAAGTAAAGCATGGTGTCCTTTAATCAGCTGCAAAAAGCTCCGCGCTCCTTCCCGACAGAGCTACGTATCCAGCAGTTCATTTCCAGAAGCGAAAGTGTGTGTGTGTGTATTATTATTGCTCAGTATGTTGCTATACTAAGCAGCGTTTCATGGTTCAGGACTGACAGCAGGACTAATGTGGACAAGTCAACTCATTTCATTCAGCACCACAACTATGATTTGTCACATGAGTGAAGTGACCAGCCAGTGAAGAGAGGAGGGGGAATGGGAGGAAGCAACCTACAAGTGTTTGCTGGTCTCCTGATGGGGGATCTTAGCCAGACAGTTTGTACTCTGTGTTATTCTGTCTCTGCAAACATTTCATACTCAGGTGGGCCGGTCACAGTGGACACTGTCTAATGTCAGAAGAAAAAGTTCTTTTTATCACATATTAAAGCTGTGTGATGTTCACTGAGCACTGACCATGTGTAGTTTTGAAAGCTACATCTGCGTGCAAGTTTATTTTCCATAAGACAGAAGATGAACTGAATTAATGCAGGAAACAACATAGGGAGTCAGACTTCAAGTTTACCAAGTAATTCTAAAATCTTGGGCTGAGGACAAAATTGAGACTACAGCTCATATGGAAAATTGGTGCATTAAGAAAAAATATATATTTATTGTGTGAATAACATTAGTGCATATTTTCCAGTTTTGATATATGATGGTATTATAAAATATAGCCATATGTCTTTTCAGTCCTAAAATCCTCTAATTATGTGTATCTACAGAACTGATTAGTCCCATATAACCACAGTGGTGTTCCAGTATATGTCAGAGTTCAAAGTAGAACAGTCTAGTTGGTCTTTCAATTAGATGAAAGCCAGTTGTCTGTGTTACAAACAAGCGTGACAGCAGATTTATTCCACTTAGATTCACTGTCAGAGTCACTGAAGCCTGTTTCTTTCTTCCCTTGAAGGCTACGGTAGGAACATCTAGAAGAAAATATTATTATTATTATGTGTTACTGTGTCCAACACAGTGAAAGTGTAAATGATGGACATTTACTCAACTTTAACTTTTATTTCCACTGCATCACAGGAATTAGAAAAGAACAAATACCTTCCACAGTGACAAATGTCTCCACAGAAAGACACTGTAGGGATGTCTTCCTGCTGAAAAGTGAACCTTTGCTGATCTCAGGTCTTTTTGCAGCCTCTAACAGGTTTTCATCCAGGATTGCCCTGTATTAGCTCCATCCATCTTCCCGCCCAGCTCTGACTGACTTCTATATCCCTGCTGGAAGAAAAGCACCCCCACAGCATGATGCCTTGCCACCCATGTTTCAGGGTGGGATGGAGTGTGTTCAGGGTTGATGTGCAGTTTTCAAGTTTCCACCACACATAGTGTGGTTTTGCATATGAGCCAGAAAGAAGTTCAATTTTGGTTTCATCTGACTACAGCACCTTCTTCTACATGTTTCCTGTATGTCCCCTTACACTTGGCTTGGCATGGCAAACTCCAAATGGGACTTCTCATTGCTTTCCTTTCAACAATGGCTTTCTTCTTGCCACTCTTCCGCAAAAAGCCAGATTTGTGGAGTGTGGAACTAATTGTTGTCCTGTGGACAGATTCTTCCACCTGAGCTGTGGATTTCTGCGGCTCCTTCAGAGTTACCATCAGCCTTTGGCTGCTTCTCTGATTAATACTCTCCCTTGCCTTCTTGTCCAGTTTATGTGGGCGTCCATGTCTTGAGTGAGGTTGCAGTTGTGCCATATACTTTCCATTTTTCAAATGTGGTGTGTTCAGAGTTGTAGTTACTGACAGTGACCACTGGAGGCAGTGATCATATTAGTTTCTCTGTGAACAGTCCAGTTCCATCCACATTAATGTGAAACCTGAATGTTTGTGTTGAAGACATCACTGTGAAATGGAAATTTAGTTCCATTTGGAGCTCCAACTGATTCAACTGATCCAATAATCAATAATAATAGAAACATCAAACAACAGCAGAGTATGTGACATGTGTGTGTTCACACTGGGAGGTTTCATGTCTTAGCATGTGAACTTCAGTCTGACTGGGGAGACCCAGTCCAACCAGTTACACCATGCATTTTGATAATGAAGAGACCACACACACACACACACACACACACACACACACACACCTCTCTGGGCAAAGCCTGACGTTTCTTCACTTTGACTAAACTTTGTGGCGCGCAGATGATTTCTCCATCTGAAGGTAAATGTCAGCAGTTTAATAATTATAAATCAACCTCCCTGTTGTTACCTGGGATTTCCTGACCTTTGACTTATTGTGGGTTTTTTTTTTGTTGTTGTTTTTTTTTTGGTTTGTGTCAGTAAAAGGTGCACACACACACTCACATAAGCTGAGGAAAAAAGCTTGAACTGAAGAACTAAGAGTCTTTCCTACACTCACAGGAGAGGGCTGAAGAGGGATGAAGTTCATGGGACAATTGAGTAAGTGGGCTCTTCATTGGTTTGATTTGTCTTCATTAAAGGGACATGGTTTTCTCTGTGGAAAATGTTGACAGTGTAATGACAAGTATCAGGAGGAGGTTTCAAGTTGACAGCCAACTAAATCCCTGCAGTAACTACAACTGTAGCTACATTTTCCTCTGTCTGAAGGTAAATGTCAGCAGTTTTAATATTTTTATACATCAAGCACGACCTGTTGTTATCTAAGGTTTCTGATGTTTGTGTTTTTGTGAGCTTGTCATTGGTTGTTGTTAAAGCCTGAAGTTACTGTGCCAAACCCAAAATCCTGCTTCATAGTACCCAGGCCTCAGGCCTCTGCTCCTCCTCCAACAGGAACTGAGGATATTTATGTAAAATTTATTTAAATGTGATAAATGATTAAATGAAAGAGATTTCCTTTTAAAAAAGCTTTTAATATTTTTGTAAAAGCTTTATAGAAATTGTCAGTCTTTTTATTTTGAAAGCATCATACAAGTTGATTTGGAATCTAATACTTGTTGTAGTGAAAAGTAACTCAGTACTTTTATTGCAGTGCTGCACTGAAACTCCAGTGTTTTCCATTTTCTGCTTCTTTATACTTTTACTTCACAACTTTTCAGAGGAAATATTTACTGTTTTCACCATTTTATTTCACAGCTACAGTTACTTTTCAGATTAAGATTTGAAATAAAACCAAATGAGTCTGTTCTTCTGTGATCAGCACTTTTACTTTTGACAGTTGAAGTATATTTTACTGATTACACTTTGTACTTTTGTAAAATGGGAAATTGAGAAAGCAGGATTTTTTAGATTGTGTCAGATAAAACCAAGTGGATCTCAGTCAGTCTGTCTGTCAGTGAATGGAAATGCTCGTCCTGGACTCCTGTGTGTGCTGCTCTGCACTTCACTGCAGCTTCACTTGACCCCATCTGGTGGACTGACAATTGGAAGTACAGCCCAGCTGATGGCCTTCCTCTACTCACACTGCTGTCTGACTTCCATTCAACTGACACTGATATGAAAGGAGGAAGAGGCCAATCAGTGGAGGAGCAGAAGAGAGAATATTTCTACAGGGACAAATGATGGAGGATGATTTCAGTTGATGTGCAGATGAATGATTTGTTTTTCTCTCAGGTGAAGAGTAGAAAGTGTGGTATTGCGAGCTGATGTGGATGTGAATTCAGCATCATGAATCAGTGTGAGGACAGAGGAGGCCTCCCTAAAAGCAGTCTGTGTAGGGACCATGAGATCAGACCAAAGCTCAGGGTGAGATGAGGATCTCTAACTGTCCATGACTCTTCTCCATGTCAGAGCTCAGCACTCACATCACTGCACCATCATTATTCACCCTCAAAGCTCTGTGTGTGTGCGTATTTGAAGGCCAGAGCAGCAGCACACACCAGACTCTGGACCTGGACCTGAACATGGACCTCAGCCCAGCTGTGTGTCCATGAAGAGTGGTGGCTCAAAGGTGCGTCCCATTAATTTCAAGGACAGCCTCCTCTGCTGCAAGAAAGTGAGCTGCAGCTGAGTTTAAAAATGTAATCAGACAGCTGCCCTGTATAGTGGTCTTCTATGGAAGATGAAGTGATTGTGTTTGTCTCGAGCTTCACTTAGATGACACAGTATATGAACATGATCCAGGCTGAAACACAGGCTTTAGTAGCAAAAGTTGATGTTTCTCCTCTTTTCAAGAAAAGCACTTCTTATGTTCTTATATGTGGTCATTCAGATCAGAACTACCGACTCCTGTAACTCCAGCACCTATCCAGTTCCGAGTGTTTGTGTTAGTGTCCTGCTGGCAGGGTGAGACTTCTGTCAAACCCAGTGTGAGTCCTTAAAACTCCATCATTTAAAAAGGTGGACTTGTTGTGATGACTCTAGGTCATGAGGTACAGAACTGATTGCTTGTTTCCTCTCATTTAGGAAATGTCTACCTTTTGGTAGTGTTTGCTTTAATCGGGACAGTCACCACAGAACATAAAAGCAGCTGTTGTTTGTGTACCAAAGCCATGAAGCGGCTCACAGATGCTGCAAACATAATGTGAGCTAATTCTTCATGATTCCTCACAGAGTGGACCCAGGAGGAAGCTCAGAGGTTCCAGTGCTCAGTCTGCCCAGCAGCATCAAACACCTGGACTCCATATTTATGGTCTGTACATGGACAGCAGCACTACTGACATCTGATGTGTTGACAGTAATGTCCATGCTGCACTTTTAGAGCGATTGGATTGTCAGTGTGTCCAACATGGATCTGATGTTTGGCTCCATGGTTTACTGATTGTGTCATTCATATAGTTTTCTGTTCCAGCTGCTGGATGGAGAACATTGTGACTTTTGTGAAGAAGAACTAAAGAAGATCCAGAAGGTTGTGAATCCAGATTACCCAGAATGCTCAGAGTCAGAGGGAGGAGATGAGGAGGTGTTGGGCCGGTGAGGATGAAGAGCAGAGGAGGAGCATGAGAGGCTTTGTGAAGATCACAGTGAACTTCCTGAGGAGAATGAAGCAGGAGGAGGCTAGGCTGACTATCTGCCACGGCAGTAGAGGATTTCTCTAAAAAGTGAACATGATGGACAAATGGGACATTTACCTAACATCTCAAGACATGGGAGGGACATATGTTCATGTGTATTGTCTGTTAGGGGGGGGTGAATATGTCATGATTTCTTTATAGATCAGTCATTGATGTTGTTTCTTGTTTGTTCATTCAGGACATGTTGCTCCAGTTTATCCAGCGTAAACTTAAATCTGCTCTGAGAAGAAGAAGTTCCAGTGTGTGTTTGGGGGATCTCTAAAAGCGAAAGCCAACCCTTCTGAATCAGATCTACACACAGGCTCCATGCAGAGGAGGACTGGAGAGGTCAATGATGAACATGAAGGTCAGACAGATTGAAACATCCAGGAAACCAGCCAGACCAAACAAGCATCAGACAAGAAGACATCTTTCAAAAACCTCACCTGGAAGAGATGGACCGAAATCAGAACAGTGATGACAAAGGGAGTGGCTGGCATTGGGAAAACAGTCTTAACACAGAAGTTGACTCTGGACTGGGCTGAGAACAAAATAGCCAGGACATACTTCACATTCCATTCCGTTCAGAGAGCTGAATGTGCTGAAAGAAGAAAAAGTTCAGCTTGGTGGAACTTGTTCATCAGTTCTTTACTGAAACCAAAGAAGCAGGACTCTGCAGGTTTGAAGAGAGTCCAGGTTCTGTTCATCTTTGTGGTCTGGATGAGTGTGGAACTTCCTCTGGACTTCCACAACACTGAGATCCTGACTGATGTTGCAGAGTCCACCTCAGTGGATGTACTGCTGACAAACCTCATCAGGAAACTGCTTCCCTCTGCTGCGCCTCTGGATAACCCACCCGCCTGCGGCAGTAATCAGATCCCTCCTAACAGGTGTATTGACATGGTGACAGAGGTCAGAGGGTTCACTGATCCACAGAGGTACTTCTGGAAGAGGTTCAGAGGAGGAACCGATCCGAAGATCATCTCCCACATCAAGACCTGAAGCCTCCACATCATGTGCCACATCCAGGTCTACTGTGGATCCTGCTACGGATTTTGGAGGATATGTTGAAAACCAGAGAGGAGAGGCTACCCAGAACCCCAGCTGAGATGTTTTGTCACTTCCTAGTGGTTCAGTCAAACCTTGAAGAATGTTAAGTATGATGGAGGAGCTGAGACAGATCACACCTGGGTCAAGAGACCAGGAAGATGATTGGAAGGTCTCTAGGAAAACTGGCTTTTGAGCAGCTGAGAAAACCTGATGCCTGAATCAGACCTGACAGAGTGTGGCATCGATATCAGAGCAGCCTCAAGTGCTGGAGTGTTCACACAGGGTCTTTAAAGAGAGAGGACAGCCACCAGGACGGGTGTTCTAACCGTCCATCTGAGTCTTCAGGGAGTTTCTGGTACTCTTCACTTGTCCATCGACCTTCATCAACTCTGGAGTCAAACTGCTGTCAAAAATCATCTTCCCAAGACTGAAAATAATAACAGATAGGGTATTTGCAGCCTTCTATCAGAGGGCTGTGGACCAAGGCCTTACAGAGTCCAAATGGACACCTGGACTTGTTCCTCCGCTTCCTCCTGGGTCTTTCTGCAGACCAATCAGACTCTCCTACGAGGGTCCTGCTGACACAGACAGGAAGTGGCTCACAGACCAATCAGCAAACAGTCAAGTACATCAAGAAGAAGAAGATTGAAGAGACTCCCTCTGCAGAGCAAAGCATCAACCTGTTCCACTGTCTGAATGGGCTGATGATACGTTCTCCTAGTGGAGCCAGATCCAACAGTCCCCTGAGTTCAGGACGTATTTCCCTCAAGATAAACTGTCTCCTGCTCAATGGTCAGCTCTGGTCTTCATCTTACTGTCATCAGAAAAAGATCTGGGCCGTGAAAATTTGACCTGAAGAAATACTCTGCTTCAGGAGGAGAGCTCTTCTGACTGCACTGCCAGTTAATCAAAGCCTCTAACAAAGCTCTGTAAGTGTATAGATAGTTGGATTTATTCATCATTATATAAAAGACTCTGCTATTTTATTCAGCAGGAGGGAAAATAAATTCCTCTCTTCTTTAATTCCTTATCATCATCTCTACGAGCTCTGAGAGACTTCATCACATTGAATCTGAATTAAAATAATGGATCCTACACATTTAAAAGAGCCAAGTCTCAGCTTTAAGGTGAGCAGTTGACATCAGTATAGAAAAGAACTATGTAAGAGATTCCAGCCCCTTTTAGTGGTTCAAAAAGTAACTGGACAAATACACATGAAAGTGAAACAAACTCATCAATTTAATATTTATTGTAAAATCCTTTGCAGTCATTGACTGTAGTATCTATTATTATATTTTAAAGTCAATGTGCTGAGATCCCAAATAACATATCATGTCTAACTGTCCAAATACTTATGGCCTTGACTGTACATGTCTGTCTATTTACTGATTGTATCTTATTTAACTGTCATATCTCCAACTTGTTGAGAATAAAACAGAAAGGATTTGAATCAGAGCCAATGAAAGATGATCATCAATGTAGAAACTCTCCTCATTGAGATTTGCTAGGGGGTCGAGATAAGAGCTGATATTTCTAGCTTCACTCAACAAATCTGTGTTTTGATGTTTGGCCCCAGTTTTTCAAATGCAGGTCTGTTAGTTTGCTGTGAGCTGCAGAAGGAGCAAACTGAAAGTTTCTGTTCCTTTGATTGTCCTTTCAACACCAGTATGATTTGACTTTTTCTCATTGTTTCCTCTTCAGACTGAGCAGCTGTAACCTCTCAGAAGAAGCGCGAAGCTCTGTCCTCAGTTCTCCTCCCAGTCCTCTAATCTGAGACACCTGGACCACAAGTAACAGCAAGCTGCAGGATTCAGGGTAAAGCTTCCTGTCTGCTGGATTGAAGAGTCCACACCAGACTGGAGACTCTGAGGTCAGTTCACTGTCTGTACTGTTGTAAGATCTTCTATCTTTAATCCACAACTGAACTGGTTTATCTTCATCCATGAATGAATGAGATTTGAAATAGTTGTTGTTCATATTGTGACTTTTTACTTCTCTCAGACTAAGAATTATTCATACAGTTTCACTTCATTTCAGTCTTTGTCATGAATAGCGTCTGTTGAGTTCAGTGACCTTCCAGAACTCACCTCGTATTTGTCTGATCAGCAGACTAATGTTTTCTAAATGAATGAACTTTTTATTTTACTGCCACAAGTCATATGAAAATGAAAAATTTTAACCCTTGCTCAAAGTTCAACACAGATGTGCTAAAACAATATTGAGCAGTTTTGCGGTTTGATTACTCTGAAATTACACAGTAAGCGGGACTTCATATAACTTGTGGTAATGTGCCTGGTACTGCGTAAAATATCAAAAGTCATTGACTACTTATGGACAGAAAAAAAATTAACCCTTTTCAAAGTTCAACACAGATGTATATATTTAGATCAATAGTAGGCAGTTTGACAGCTGATTACTCTGAAAGTACAGTGGCATGAATTCATATGACTTATCGTGGCTGTACAGTAAGTACTGCATCTAAAAATATTAAAAGTCATTGACTACTTATGGGCAGAAAAATTTTAACCCTTCATAAAGTTGAAAACTGGACTTTTTGGGCCCGCCGGACTCCGGGGTGCCAAGGGGTGGGGGCCCGTCATCGTGTTTGGTTTTAATTTTTCGTTTGTTATCGTGGAGCTGGGTTTTTGGGGAACCGTCGGGTGCCTTGTTTCTTTTAGAGAATAAATATAAAGTCGGAAACAGAAGTTTTACGTAATCCATTGATTTCAAAATTTAAATGTATTCTGAATACTATCTATTTAAACTGTAACTCAAATTTTAAACAGTTATATAATTTTTTTCAAATACATAACCCCTTTACGTTTTCCCTTCCCCCCAACACTGGTTGGAACGGGTTTGGGGGTTTTCCAAACAAAAGCGAAACCTGGGAACCTCTTTAACCTGAAGGGCAGCACCCAGAACAATTAGCTGGAGAAAGCGCGGGAACCACAATAGCCAGTGGTAGGGCAAGCATTACAAAAAAACCCAATATAAAAAACCCCTTTGATAAAAGCACGTTTGTGTAAAGAAAAGGGACAACTGGAAAAGAGGTGATTTTTTATTTTTGGCTAAGTTTTTAAAAAAAATTGTTTGGTTCTAAATTAACTTCATTTAAAAAATGAACTAAAAAAAATCGTGATCTTGTTTTTACCATTAACAAACCGGGATGTAAATTTTTTTTTATATCTTCCCCCTAATTTCCCCTAAGACAGATCACATCTTTTGATCACACATGTTGAAAAGAATTAAACCTTTTTTTTTAATTGTGTTTGTTATCATTTTTGTGTTGAACAAATCATTATTCAGTTCTGCCCCCCTCTCTAAATTTTTCACCCTTTTTCATATTTAAATATGTGGCTCTGATTTGTCAGTCCATTAGTTTCATTTGTATTTTGGAAAAAGTCAGCCCTTTTAGCAAGGCGTGAAGCTAACAGCACAGGTAGCCCCGAGAGATCATTTTTAGCAGCTGTCACTGTTCATGAGCTCAACGGGAAAAAAATCCTGGAGTCAGAAAAATCCGGGACAGAAAATTTTTTTTCTAAGGGGGGCGGCCTCATGAAAACCCCATGAGTCAGATCAGAGTTCCCCTTATTCAAAGGGTTTTTCCTTATGGCTCCAAATAAAAGTAAAAAGACTTGAGCGGGTTTTTTTAAAGGGGAGACAGAAAAGTCAGATGGGAATGTTGGAAGGACAGTTCCCAGAGGTTGTTTTAGGGTCCATCAGTCAGTGAAGGTGAGGTGTAGAGTGGGGAGGGACATGTTCTTCGGGACTACTGGAGGGAAAGGACTTTTGTTGTCATGACTAAAAAAAGGAGCTGAGACCAGTCACAAGCTGTGCCCCCTTCAGGGTCTGCATCCTTAAGTGCGAGCCCGTGGTTCCAAAGGTGAGTTAAAGACCCCCGGGCTCGTTCCCGTTGGTAATTGGGAAGTGCCAATTTCCTTGAAACGTCAAAACCCCCCCCGGGGGACGACGGCAGTAAACCAAAAAAACAACAACAAAGTGGCGGTGTTCCCTGCTTTTTCCCTTTCCCCTTAGTAAAAAGGGCAAAAGCATCGGGGGATATTGGAGGCCAGAAGGGATGGTAGTGATGCATCCCCCCAATTCAGGAAAAGGGGGGCGATTAGAAGGGGCTTTTTAAGGCCCCCCGTTTTTTAAGGGGACACCTTCCAAACCCGGGGGTCGGCCTTTCAATGCCCAAGTGCAGCCCCTGAATTTGGGGACAAGCAAGTTTTTGGGGATTTGGGAAGGTACCCCGGGATATAGATGTGGTGCTGTTCCCTAACAAATCCCACTTTTTTAACAATCATCTGACGGGAACTGAGAAATGAAACATGGAGTGAATAAGAATCTTTTTTATGGAGTTTTGGAAAAATTTTCAAAGTCTGTTTTGAATGAAAACCATTTTGCCAGTCTGTTTAGTTTAAAAGTTTTTTTTGGGTCCAAAAAAGCTCCAGAGAACTGATAGAATTTTGGGAAATGCCCTTCCTCCACCACCTAGATCCAAACTGCAGTGAGGACAAGCCCAGGGGGGTCTTTCTCCCGGAACTAATTCCATAAAACAGTTTCCCAAAGAGCAGATCTCCACGCAAACAATCTCCAGACTGGGGTCCGGGGTCAAGGTCAGAACCACCCTGGACTTTTTCAGAAGACAGTGTAACAGTGATTCATCGGGGCAGATAAAGTGAAATGTTTACCACACTATGAAGATCAAACCAAACAAAAACTCAGATCTTCTGCTACAGCGTCACACCCACAGGTCGAGCTCTTCAACAAACAGGTTTTTTCACCTGGTTAAAAATCATAAGGGGAGATGATGGGGCACCATCAGATCTGATGTTTTTAAAAAAGGTGGAAGTGTTTCCAAACAGACGTGAAGCTGGGGTTGGGGACACCAACAACTCCCCTTTTAAACCTTCTGACATCGACTGTTGTTTTCAGTCCCGCTGTGAACATTTTGGGCTTCTATTTTAACACAAACCTACTGAGCTACTAAATATATTGATCCTCTAATGACAGACCTGACTGATATGAATCTGTGTTGACATGAATAGTTGATGAATGTTGTGGTGACATTTGGATGATGTCACCAAAATAAGGCTCCAGGACCTGATGGAGTGCCCCCTCCTGCCTGAGAGTCTGAGCTGAGCAGCTGACTCCATCTTTCACCCGGATCTTCAACCAATCCCTGAGCTGTGAAGTGCCTCCTGCCTCAACGCTCCACCATCATCCCAGTGCCCAAAAGCCCATATCACGGGACTTAGGACTGCAGACCCGTCCCCCGGGCGCTGTGGTCATGAAAATTTTTGAAAACTGGTGTTGAACCACCTGGGGACATAGCTGGCCCCTGGGGCCCTGCAGTTTGCCTACCGGGCAAACAGGTCTGGATGATGCAGTCAACATGGGATTACAACACACCCCTGCACCACCTGACTCCCGGGACTATGGCAAGGATCCTGTTCGGGGACTTCAGTTCAGCTGTCAACACCATCACCCCTGAACTCCTCCATGAAGCTTCCCAGCCCCACAGTGCCCGCCTCCACCTGTCAGTGGATCACCAGCTTCTGGAGGGAGGCAGCAGGTGAGGCTTGGAGAATCACACCCAAGCCCCGTCCATCAGCACTGCTGCCCCCAGGGGTGTGTCCCTCTCCCCACTGCTCTTCTCCGTCTACCCCTAATGACTGCACCTCAAGTGATCCATCTGTGAAAATTCTGAAGTTCGATGACACTTCCTTCATTGGACTGATCCGGGGCGCGACAAGTCTTGTAGACAGGAGGTGAAACAGCTGGTCCTGGGGTGTGGTAGAACCACTGGAGTGAACCTGCTCAAAACAGTGGAGATGACAGGGACTCAGGAGAAACCCCCACTCCCTCCCCTCACCATCATGAACAATACAGTGTCCACGTGGAATCCTTTCAGGTTTTCTGGTACCACCATCTCCCGGGACCTAAGTGGCCCCTCCACATTGACTGTTTAAGGAAGAAGGCTCAGCAGAGGTTATACTCCCCACGTCAGCTCAGGAAGTTTAACCTGCCTTAGGAAACTTGGGTCATTTTTACAGCGCCATCATCCAGTCTGTCCTCTGACTTCCATCACCGCTGGTTTGGATCAGCCACCAAACGGATAAGACTGGGCTGCAACGGACAACCGGGGTGCAGAGAGGATTATCGCACTGACCTGCCCCCCCACAAGACCTAGACCAGGTCAGAGTTAGGAACCGTGCTAAAAACATATCTGCAAGACCCCCCACATCCTGGGCACACTGTTTAAACTCCCCCCCTCCGAGGCTTCAGAACGTTGCTAAAAACCGCCCGGCAAAAGGACAGTTTCTTTCCCAGGATGTGGCTCTGATGAATATGTGACTGTTTTTTTCCCCCTACCTCCTTCAGCATCTTTGCACATTTTCCACTACCTCATTAAACCGCCCCTTTTTTTGTTTTTTGCACTATAACCTGCACTATTTCTCTCAATACCTGAATATATATATATATATATTTATCTTTTTGGAACAAAATTGACTACCCCATTCTGTCAGAGTATGTGGAATCAAAAACGTTTTAATCAGTCCCGGTTTTACACAAGAATCAGTCCGAGGGAAACAGAAGTACCACAGGAAAAAGGCTAGCTGAAAACCAAAATCAACAACCGGGAAAATTAAGATAATATCAAAAAAACAGGGGAAAACCCCAAAAAGCAAAACAAAATAAGAGGCAGGTGAACCCTGACACATTCAGACTGTCCCATTGCACCATTAGTGTTCCTGTTGTGTGTTGTTGTTGTTGTTGTTTTTTTTGTTGTAACGCAGGAGAGGAAGAAAAACCGAGTCAAATTCCTTGTTTGTATGTACAAACTATGTACAAACTTGGCAATAAATCTGATTCTGATTCTGATGTGAAGGCTGACATGATGATAATCCACAGCAACAGAAGGACAAGTCACTTGCTCATGTTAGGGAAGTCATTGATTAGGACATATTGATTGGATTATCAATGATTTTTCAT